>JAGDYQ010000006.1:9410532-9713032 GCA_021962125.1 Bulinus truncatus
ACCTACATTTTATGCGTCACAAATTACGTTTTACCTGTCAACGCTAACCAACCAAACCAAATAACCAACCAAACACACCAACCAACAAAACCAAAACCAAACCAACTAACCAAACCAAACCAAACTAAACACCATTAGGTAAAGATATGAGTGCTAAGTTATCTCACCCGTTACGTTTTGCCTCAATTCTATCAATGTTACAATCAAAACAAAGCATTCAAAAAAGTTTTTATAAAAATGTGCACTGAAAATAAAGTAAGGAATACAGTCCTCCTATAAGGAATATAATAATAGACTAAATACGACTAAAATCTTCCTTTTTATTTATTTTTACTTACATATAGAACTAAAAGCGATCGACGTTATTGTATTTTTTTGAAAATGCAGGAAAGAATGAAAGGAAGTTATTGTTTCAATTTTTAATTGTATAGCGCTAAACATTTAAAAATTATGTTGCGCCAAAAAAATTCTACACAAAAATTTCAAAACAAAGAAACTGGGCTTAAATCCGCTGACACATTTTAATCGTAATCAGAATCGGAACCGGATTTATTAAAACTGCCGAATCCAAAAGGAACTGAATCGGATTCCGGTACAGCACAACTTCTAAGTTATTCTTCTAATGGGAAAATGAATTTTTCGACATGAAAATTTGGCGCCAATTTTTTCACTTTATAAGAATCCAATAAAGTAATATCGAAAGTAAAGAATTAATACAACAGTATTCCAGTTTAAAATACAATCAAGGCGAAAAAATTGGGATCTGCCTCAAAACAAAATAACCTAGCCTACCGATCAAGCCTATATCTCTATGCAATTGTTTTGGCAGGGTGCAGCTAATTACTATTAATTAAGACGCGTTATGTTTTGTTTAACAAACATCTACTATTGCATGATGCTCTGCACACGGTCCGACTAAAAAGACTTTCCCTTCTGTGTTTATGGCTTACCTTTTTCCCCACCTTAAAAGCATATTTTTAATCAAGACTTTATGTGAACAGATGGTCGTCTGATAAAGGGCTCGGCCGTTGACCCTGCTTCGATCTCTGGTAGGGACCAATGGATCTTTTAGGTCTCGGCTAGAGTCCCTGGTTTATCTCCCGTTGCGCCATTGCACTATCGGCTATGGTGTGATGAAAAGAGCAATGCAAAAAACCGTCCCATTAGTGGTTTATATGATCTAAGAGATTTGAAATTTATTCTACATTGTGATTTTTTGTTTGATAGATAACGTGTGGTTGACTACCGACTACGTGTGGTTGAATACCGACTACGTGTGGTTGACTACCGACTACGTGTGGTTGACTACCGACTACGTGTGGTTGACTACCGACTATGTCGACCATATTTGTGGCCGATTGCTATCATGGACGGTGCAAACATTATTTGGAGAAAATGAAATGAGCTTCGAAGTAACGACTTTGAAATTTGTGAAGATTTAATCTGTAAGTACCACAGCATATGCGACATTTGTGAAGACGTTAATCTGTAAGTACCACAGTATTATGTGAAATTTGTGAAGACTTGATCTGTGTAAGTACCACAGTATTATGAAATTTGTGAAGACTTGGATCTGGGGTACCACAGTATTATGTGAAATTTTGTGAAGACTTGATCTGTAAGTACCACAGTATTATGTGAAATTTGTGAAGACTTGATCTGTATACCACAGTATTATGTGAAATTTGTGAAGACTTGATCTATAAGTACCACAGTATTATGTGAAATTTGTAAAGATTTGATCTATTAGTACCACAATATTATGAATCGTTTTATATAAACATTAAAGATCCTCTTAGAAATTATTCGTATAGTATTTCATACTACCACTATTATTATTGTACTCTAAAAAATGAACAATACTAAAAAAGAAAAATTAAATCAATATTGAAATGACATTTCAGATGGCAAAAAGTAGCACACTTTACAAGTAACCTTCAATCTTGTACATACGTCATATTACATCATTGTGTCTATTTTTGAGATTAGTAAGTATAAAATGTTTTTCAGTCTTTTAAAATGAACCACATTCAATAGCTCAGCAACTGGTGTACGCTTTATATTGAAGACTCTTTTTGTTTATATCTAATTTAATTTAACATATTTTTACTGTCCAATGTCAGTACTAATAAAGACCAACAGCCCTTTGTCAATAGGTCGCGAAACGTAAACGTTTGAAACCACTGTACTAAAGTATTCTTTTTTTTGGGGCTATTGATTCAGACGAACATTTTTGACTGCAGACAATAAGGAACACATTATACTACAAGAGCTAAACAGTCTGTGACGTCACTGAAATAAATATATTCACGAAAGTGTAATGCTGCACCTACACATAATCGTTATGGTTGTGTAAAGTGCTGATAGTCTTTGGTTCACTTGTGGTAGCTTTCAATTTAGTTGCATTCGAAGACAACACACCATGAATGAGGCAAATTTCCACGATAAAATTACATTTATTATGCGATAAAAGCATACATGAAATAAAGTCACATGCAGCAGTATTCACAAAAGCCTGAATAAAATACCGAATATCTGCTAAAATAATATCACCAAATGTTAGCTAACATACCAATCACCATATGTCTGCTAAAATACAATATCACCATATGTCTGCTAAAATACAATATCACCAAATGTCAGCTTACATACAATATCACCAAATGTCAGCTAACATACAATATCACCAAATGTCAGCTAACATATTAGATATCACCAAATGTCAGCTAACATACAATATCACCAAATGTCAGCTAACATACAATATCACCAAATGTCAGCTAACATACAATATCACCAAATGTCAGCTAACATACAATATCACCATATGTCTGCAGTCTGCTAACAATATCACCAAATGTCTACTAACAATATCACCAAATGTCTGCTAACAATATCACCATATGTCTGCTAACAATATCACCATATGTCCAACAATATCACCAAATGTCTGCTAACAATATCACCATATGTCTGCTAACAATATCACCATATGTCTGCTAACAATATCACCATATGTCTGCTAACAATATCACCATATGTCCGCTAACAATATCACCATATGTCTGCTAACATGATTACCAAGAAGATCATTGTCTGAAAATGTTATTCCTATCAGATCAATAATCCAGACGTCAGGGAGTCAATTGATAAACAGTCTGAAAAAATTCTTTGTGTCCACTTTGGATTATCGCAGACAGAAGATTATTCAGACGAAGAGGATGATCAGTGAGGTTGACAAAATGTAAACAATTTTTTAACCAATTTAATGTTCACCACGTTTCTGAAGAAAAATTAGGGGACTTTGTGAAAAATATTAACTTCCCCAAAGCGAAAAAAGAAGTGCTGAAATAAAGAGACAAAGTAAAGCTGATAATGTAGGTAGTATACAACCAAAACTTCCACCAAGATCTATTACTAAAGACATTCTGCTCGCCAGCTGCAATAACTTGTACGTTAATTCACAAATCTCAGAGAAAGGAATCATCAATAAACTGAAGCAGCTACAGGAGGAAGTAAAGGATGATTAATGAAGAAAGTAACACATTTTATCTGGAGTGCATCTGGGAAGAAAAATTTTTTGGCCGACATGTTTATCATAACCACGAAGGTGTCAATCTGATGGACAGTGAGTAACATCTAAGTTCTTTTTTTAGCTCTTTTTGTTCATTTAGTTAATTTAGCTCATCTAGTTAATTTTGTTCATGTGGTTCATTTAGTTCATACATATATAATTTTAAATGTGAATGGTAATCGTCATGGGTACTTTTTTTCTAGTTTTATTTATTATTATTTTTCTGTGCTGTGGATCTTCTGGGAAGGTATATCTTATAGTATTGCCAGTCTCTTCGGGAATTTATCTTTAAGTGTTCAGAAATATGTGTGAGACGTAACACATATACTGTAGTATAAAAATCACTGAATAGACAGTTGACTAAAATATATATTTTTATTTATATGTTATATTCTTATCTTCAGCATTAGTAGATATAGCGATACATTTGTAATACAGACAATACTGTAGAGTAAATGATATCTTGAGATTTACAAAAATAATATCTTGTCTGTCGAATTACGACCTTCCTATAGAATCTCTGTGGTCGTCTGTCTTTTCTATTATTTGCTAAATCTACTTCCTAAAGTGGCCAGTTAATTATATTAATTTAAATGTCTAGGCCAAATATAATTATTACATTAACATACATTTTTTTTTTTTGTACCCTATTTTTCTACTCAGTTATCAGGGGTAGGAGCGACCGATAATCGGATCGCTATCGGTATCGGACCATTGGCACTATCGGTTAACATCGGATCGGCCGATTGTTGTAGGGAGCGACCGATAGTCGAACCGATATTGGCACTATGGGTTAACTGTCGGACCGGCCGTTTTTTGGCTGCCGATACATTGTTTTTTTTTTCACAACAGAGTTGCAGAAAAGAAAATCAGTAAATAACCCAATTCTATAACCAGATCAGACAAGATTTAAAAAGGAAAAAAAAACCCGTACACAGAAATTGTCACGTATACATCAGAGATACGACCTTGAAACAATAGGATTGACATTTCTTAATTCTAATGTATGACCTTGAATGATACAATTAGTGAACATCTGTGCGTATTTTTTGTTGGGATGGGAAGTTGGGGGGAGGGGGAGAAACAAGACTTACGTGTCGGCGAAGTCACGAAATATGACAGGGAAGGGGTAAGTATGGGTTGACATACGTATTAGCACGATAGAAACACGTGTTTGGCAATTGGCATTGTTGTTGCTTAAGGGGCTGTCCATTAATTACGTCAACAAAATAGGTGGGAGGGGGGTCAGAAAATTTTGACAATTGTTGACAAGGGGGAGGGGAGGGAGGTCAAGAAAAGTTGACGTCAACAATGTTACTTTTTTAAATTTAATATAATTACTTAATAAATAGGAAAATTAAGCAGCGTTTGTAGTTCTGTGTTACACACTCGCTTAACATTCAGTATTTTAATTAAACTAACTATATTCCTACTAATTTGGCCACATAAACATTTTGGAAGCCACCTTTTAGGGGGGTAATCAAATGTTGACGTAATTTTATAGGGGGTCTCGAAAGTTTGGACAAGTTGTTGACAAGGGGGGGAGGTAAAAATCGCCAAAAATTTGTTGACATAAATAATGGACAGCCCCTAAAAATAAAATATCGGTATCGGTATCGGTAAAAATGCTGGGGAAAGTATCATCGGTATCGGACTATCGGTAAAAAGGCATATCGGTCGCTCCCTTAGTTATCAGTATATTACTTACTGTAGTGTGCATACAAAATACGCTTTGTTTACTAAAATATATTTATGTTTGCTTTACCCCCCCCCCTCGAGACAATGTATGTCATTTTTTAAATTGTTCCTACAGTTTCTGAAGTATCTTCATTCAATGAGATTAAAGACATCCTAAATGTTGTATTGAGAAACAATGAGAAACTACTTATAAATCTGAAATTCCTCACGTTTAAGGTAATTCAGACACAGATTATTATTTTTAGCCAACTTTTGTTTATAGCTGATTTTAGAATGAGTTTGTCAGACATCTCATCCTTTTAAAACATACATACATAGATACAAACATACATACATACATACATACAAACATACATATACAGACATACAAACATACATACAGACATTTTGTGAGAAATTTCAGAACCAGTACAAATTACTTGTGAAACTAAATAGCTCTGAAACTCCTGACTTGTGAACCTAAATAGCTCTGAAACCTCTCCTTGTGAACCTAAATAGCTCTGAAACCTATACTCTAGAACCTAAATAGCTCTGAAACCTCCTTGTGAACCTAAATAGCTCTGAAACCTCTACTTGTGAACCTAAATTACTCTGAAACCTCTACTTGGGGCATACAAAAACAACAACAACAAAAAAATAAAAACGAAACAAAAACGAACAAACAATAAAGTCCGTTTATGGTGTTGACACAAATAGTTAGTAGCTATATTACAAGAGGTTGTGTGTCGCTTATGTCTGTATGTTGGCTGTATGTATGTTTGTATGTCTGTCTGTATGTATGTCAGCACGTATGTTTGTATGTATGTTTGAATGTCTGTCTGTATATATGTTTTTATGTATGTCTGTATGTTTGTATGTATGTATGTATGTATGTGTCAAGGCCCCCCTGGCGGGGTCCCTGCGGTCGTTGTCTGTGGGTATGATCACTTACTGAGTTCTGGCCAGCATTTATATTTGTCCCACGTGGTGATACAGGACGCACAACACAACGATAAACGAGTGGGAGAAACCTTATTTGTAATACATTACAACACCTTTATTCACATCAAAACACAGAACATCCGCAGGCCCTAAGAAGGGCCGTAGCTGGACCAGCTACTACAAAAGCAATACGTATGGCGTCCATAATACACCACGACAGAATAGCTGGGGTGGGGTAGCCTTAAAAGAACTTAGGCTAACAGCCTATTTCACCCCCACCCCGCTCGAGCAATAGCACCACTTCACTCCTTCGCTATCTCCTGTTGAATGATCAACCAATTCTAACTTCAAAGTCCACGCCAACTGCCCGGAAGCTGCGCCACGCAAAACCGCTCTCGCTCGAGAGCGACTTCGCTGACCAATGGGCAGCGAGCCGGGTATAGCACGCTCATCGTGCGTGATCTGCTGCCCCTCCTCGTGGGACAGTTCCAACCTTCAAGATAAGGGGGGGTAAAGAGACAAAGAACCCATCCCTCTCGCTCGTCTGAAGCTCAAGGGCACGGGTTATCTCCTTTAGAGACATTTTCTCCCAGGTGACAAAAAAAGTGATAGTGGGTGCTAGACAGACTAATCACAGTGTGGAAAAAACATGGGAAGACAATGTCTTTGTCTAACCTATTTATATCTTATCTCACCCCCAGATACTTCACAGGATGCTGTAATCTAAAGGGGTTAATCTAGTGCCAGACGCGCTGACCACCTGTGAATACAAAAGTTCAGGCTATCCTCTGTATGATCTCCCCTCACGAGTGATACGATAGAGAATGTGTTCTGGATTTCATTAATTAAATCACAGAATGTGACAGTATGTATGTATATATGAATGTATGTATGTATGAATGTATGTATGTGTGTATGTTTGTATGTCTGTATGTATGTTTGTATGTATGTGTGTATGTGTGTGTGTATGTTTGTATGTTTGTATGTCTGTATGTATGTTTGTATGCATGTATGTATGTATGCATATCTGTATTTTTGTATGTATATCTGTATGTATGTTTGTATGTATGTTTAGTTGTTCAGCATAAAATCCACATTGTTAAACAAAAAATCTATGTATAGCTTGTAAATATTAACTGTAGACTTTTTTGAACCCTAAAAGCTAATTTCTTTAATTAAACGTGAATTCAAAATTACAGATATTAATGATAATTTTTTTAAAATATATTTAACATAATGCAAAGAAGTTCTACCGTACTGAACTTTCAAAACATTGACAAATTACTAAATCGGATAAGGACATTTTAATAAAAGCTGATTTAAGTATAACAATTTATTTGTAGAGGTCTAAATGACAGTGTGTATTAATACAATTCCGGACTATTCGGATGTTGGTTTATTAGACTTGCCCATCTACTAATTGGGAGCAATTGAGAGTTACTAAACATCTAAATAATAGAACAATTTGAGTAAATACAAGCTCTGTCCACAAAATCAATTTCCAGGTTTTGCCGGAACTATCCTCTTCCAACTGTGTTCATGGGCTGACGACTTTATCAACATGTGATTATCCAACATTGCAGTCTGAATGTCTTGACATACTGGAGCTAATTGTCTTCAATGGAAAAGTGTCTGTTATTCATTTAGATGATCACAAACTGGTATGTAGACTTGATTTCAATATATGCAGATGTTTAAATTAAAGATTTGCGGATGATACCAGGGTACATTCTGATAATAGTGAGTGATAATCCTAAAGGGATTTGAACGCCTACCTAAGTTAATTTAGGTTAACTCTAATATGACATTTTTAATCAAGTATTAATAATTCCCCACAAATAGTAATTCAAGCATTTAATTTAAATCAACAAACAAAAGAACTAAAAATATCTTAAATAGTTGTTGTAGGCCAAACCTCCAGTGATCTAACATAGTGATCTCCAACCTCTGGGCAGCGGACCAGAACCGGTCCGTGGAATGAATGTTACACAGTAAACTAATAATATTAGAAATTTTTTTCTTCTAAAAGGGTAACTGCCTAGAGATTTTAATGGAGTACATAGTTCATGTCAGGTAATTTACTTCATTTAAACAATGTTTTTTTGTTGATGAATTTTCCAAACATTATAAAAAGGGCATGAATGTCACAGCCAATAATTTGCTTACTAGATGTGATGTAATGCATTTTTTTTATTTATTTGAAGTCATTACTTAGAAATAAAAAAAAATACAACTGTTTTTAATTTCATTGATTGAATTATTCAAATTTCACAGCTCTACCCATAAAGATGACCCAGTCTTGTCTATCTTGATTGAAAGAAAATGTCTCTTGTTTATCATGTTACAAGGGAAGTCATCTCTAGGATGTCACGATGACACGGACTTTGAGAGATGCAAAGGGATGAATAAAAAAACTCACGTAATCATTACAAATACGTTGAAATTGAGTTAATTATTCATACTTATAGGGGACGTCAAAATAATTTCTGGGCCCCCTGTTGCAAACTATCAAACTATTGTTATAGCCTTGATTTAAATAAACCACACAATTATATAATATTGATAAGTTTACCTTATGGATATATACTAGGGTGATAACTATTTTCATTTTTTTTTGTAACGAAACTGAAACCCCTTACATTCGAGGAACAATTATATGTAGATGACAGTAGTAACATTATTTTTTTTTTAAATTGAAAAAAGTTCCCCCCACCTTTTAATTTTTGTTTTCTCATATCGCGCAGTTTGACGGTCTGTTTTGATTTCACACTGAATTATTATATATGACTTTTCTAGACTGCTTTTAAGCACATTTCAGTCGTCTGTTTCCATTTGTTTATAAACAAGGCATTTACTATACTCATCTTCAATCATCTTCTAAACAGAATAGATATCCAAGAATTCTATCTGTTGAAAAAGCTAATCAATCTCCCATGGATGCCTACAAACCGCCAAATTCTTGGAAACTTCACTGTTCTGTCTAATAGCCAAAAACGGCGACTGGATCGAATCAAAATTATTACTGATATAGAATTGCTCTGGAGGGAAATTCTAGACTTTCCACTATTATTCAGCACACTAATCAGAATGAAACTCAATGGTCTAATTGATTTATATGACAAAAACAAAAAGAAACCATCTGATAACACTTTCTGAGTTATTTGATGTCACCAACGTTAATGGAGAATGGAAAAACACAGAGGATATAGAGCACTACCAGAGGCATGTTATCAGTGGAGGAAAGATTGGTTATTCAATGGTCAAACACGCCCCTTTGGAATCATTCCACCCAAGAAAACGAATCCGACTATCAAAACTCAACTTCAAGCCAGCTTTTCTCAATCACAACCTGCACAAACACGTACAACTTGTCTCCAAAAGCTACACAAACACACACAACTGTCTCAAAACCTACACAAACAAACACAACTGTCTCATAAACTACACAAACACACACGACTGTCTCAAAACCTACACAAAAACATACAACTGTCTCAAAATCTTCGATTCTGAAACTTCTGCTTCTTCACCCGAGTCGCCAACTATTTCTTAAAAACGTCATCTTCTGAATGCAAACCGAAATACCAAAGCAAGCACTAGAACGGCGGGTTAACTAGTACTGAAAACATTTCACACATAAAGCACATGACGTTCTTGTAACATTGCTGAACAGGGTCATGATGTGCCGGTTCCAAGTCAGGCGGTGTCTGGAAATGAGTAATTCTGAAGGACGGAAAATGAAAACTAAAATTGTTCAAAAACTTCAAAGCAAAGATCCCCATGTATCCAGTTTGATGGTAAAAGAGTGCAAGGGGAAGAGTATCAAGCAGATTTGCTGAAAAAGATGACAACCGAAATCAAACTCGGTATTCTCAAATGTGAGAGTGGTTCTGCCGCGGCCATTCAATGAACTACATCAGCTAATAGATGAATATGATGCTTGAGAAAATATTTTGTATGTTAATTTGCAACACGACCGCAGAAATACTGACCATTTGCACGGGATTGTAAAGCTCATACAGGATGATGTCTTGAGCAAATGGCCAGAAGCCACAATATATTGACTGTCAGCAATTCATGTACCTGACCTTCTTCTGAAACATGTCATGAATTTTCTTAATCAAGAGCCAATGAGCAAACAAGAACTCAACTATTCCTTCATGGGCAAATTAACACAAAATCATGTCACTCTTAAGCTGATTACCGCTTCTTGCGACAAAAGATGTTTGCACAGGCGAGAACCCACGTTGGCTCCGCATCAGCTGGAATAAATTACCAAATTTACACCAGGCAAGATGGAAACCTTACAAGCAATATTTACTGTTATAGCATTATTTCTGATAACAGAGTGGCGCAGTATTCTCGCTTCTACCTGCAACTTCATCTGCTACGAATGGGCAAATGCTTGGTTCGATTCGCAAGACTCCTATAATGAAGCGTCCTTCAATGAACTGTTTACCTCATTCATCGAGATTAAGTGCAAGAAGGCAATTAAGTGTTTAAAGACCCATTGGTCAGTCGAGAAGTCATTAATTTGACATTCCAGATCTAACTAAATTCGTTGAACGTGCTGTGAAACCGATGGCGGAACTTCGTGCGAAATCGAGAAAATTGAATTTTTGAATCTGAAGTTCATAGGACCAAATATGTTTTGAACATTTATTGTACATTCTGTACATATTACTAACTGTTCTATATCTTATTTTTTAATAAAGCTGTTTAGTTATCATTAATATTCTTTTGAATTAAGCTAAAAAAAAAACATGTCCTTTTTTAAAAAAAATAAATTTTTTCACTTTTTTTCTTCCGAAAAACGGGAAGGGAACTTTTTTCAAAAAAAATTTAAATGCAATTGATATTCTTAAATTACACATAAAAGTTCCTCGGGATTGCAAGTGGTTTCATAAAATTTTTTTTTTGTTATTTATTCTAATATATACGTTATATATACATACATACATATATATATATATATATATATATATATATATATATATATATATATATATATATAACTTAAATGTCAATATTATCAATATTATATAATTGTGTGGTTATTTAAATCAAGGCTATAACAATAGTTTTTGATAGTATATATATATATATATATATTCAATAGTTGTGATATTTTCTAAAGGAGAAGAAAGGGATGAGAAAATATATCAATATGTTAAAAAATAAATTGTGGGACTGAAAAAATCCAATTTTTCACAAGCTGTCACACTTAAAATTTTAAATGTTAAAAACACATGTATGGCTACATTACACACACACACACACCAGCCCCTTCATCACACAATTTGTTGTATACATTTAAACGGGGCGTGTTGGTGTTATTTATAGTTTTTCGGACAAACACACTGACAGACAGGCAGTGAGAATATGCATTGTATATATGTTTGAAAACCTCTTATTTTTTAACAAAACGAACATATACATGCATACAAATCTAGAGTTTCCCAATACAAATAAATAATCAAAATAAATTTATTTAAAAAAGTGTAATTGACTTGTTCTGTGTTTTAAAAAAAAGGTGGTTTAAGGGCTTATTATCTCCATTAGGCCCGTAGCGTGCGTATTGTCTGGCCCTTTCTGCTTGGTTGCTCTAATTAGTAACATTTATTTTTCTGCCCCCCCTCCCCCCACTATTGGCATGGCCCCCGCTGTGGAATGCCCGGCCCCTGCTGTAAAATGCCTGACCCCTGTTGTAGAATGCCCGGCCCCTGCTGTAGAATTTTCACGCTATAGGTCTGTGTACCGTCCTTCCCCAGTTTTATAAGCAACGAGTAACTTTACTTCAACGGTGCAATGATTTTGTATGCAAATGTAGATGCTTTTTTTTATTGAGACTGAAACAACTTTAAACAAAAATAGATTAGATAGGACCCTTTAAAAATAACTCCTCCCGTTACAACAACAACAAAAAATTCAGTATACAGGCAATAATGTATTTAGTTTCTTCAATAGTATAAGTTGGTTTTCACATCACCTCTTGACTACTTTAGCATATTTCTTGCCTGCCTGCCTCTTGCGGTGTATATTAAATGATAGTTCTTCCTAACTCTTTTTCCCATCAGGTCACTAATAACAAGAAAGTAGTGAACAAAAGAATGTTGGATACAATAGCCAGACTGGAGAAATTTCTGAACTTGTCTATTAAAGAATTAAAAACAATCGTCAAACATTCAAAAGATCTGAACACGGAAAATTCAACTAAAAATTGTGCAAATACAACGAAGAGATTCAATTTTATCTTTTAATTGAATTAATAAAACAGGTTTGATGAACTGTGAATTTACAATTATATTACAGTAATAATATTATTAATATATAGCCATCCATCAATCCATCCATCCATCCATCCATCCGTCCACCCATCCATCCATCCATCCGTCCACCCATCCATCCATGTACATACATCCATCCATCCGTCCATTCATACGTCCAGCCATCTACACCCATCCATCCATCCACCATCTATCTATCTAATCTATCTATCTATCTATCTAATCTATCTATCTATCTATCTATCTATCTATCTATCTATCTATCTATCTATCTATCTATCTATCTATCTATCTATTCATCTATCTATCTATCTATCTATCTATCTATCTATCTATCTATCTATCTATATCTATCTATCTATCTATCTATCTATCTATCTATCTATCTATCTATCTATCTATCTATCTATCTATCTAGCTATCTATCTATCTATCCATCTATCCATCCATCCATCTATCTATCTATCTATCTATCTATCTGTCTATCTGTCTGTCTGTCTGTCTGTCTGTCTGTCTAATATGTTTATTTAAAGAAAACATTCGTTGCTGGCTCCCAAATTTATTATAATTTTTATAATATCAAAGTATGTATCATTTATAATTGTCATTTAAATCGATACTTAAAACGTAAAACTTAAATATGCCAAAATAATAATTTATAGCCATGTTTCTAAAAAAATAATTGCTATTGAAATGGAACTCAACGAGCTGTTATTATTCATTATTTTTGTCAACTTTAGAGTCAATGAGTCTGTATTTCATGTAACGGTTCTAGTACAATACCATTTGGACGGTTGACATTAACAATTTCAACGAATCGCCCACCAGTGACCCATAAGAATACAACTTGTATAGTAGTTTTAAGTCACGTGATAAAATACTACAGATGTACATACATATTGCTACAAGTTAATTGAAATGGGGAGATGCCTAATTAGCTCATTGTATTCATCTTTCATTTTCATTGGCTGCTTAGACACAAACTCAGCAACCAATGGAAGAAGATGCGTACTGTTTATTTACATCTATTTACACAATAACGTAGTAAGTCCAAAAATGAAAATCTCTCTGAAGGTACACAGTAATTCAAATGGTACATACATTAATGAATCACTTTTCCTCTACTATGACTAACTGAAGTTTTCACGTTCTTCGCTCAACTAACTCAACTACGTCTGATCCCTGTCTCAGCCTACTTTCTCAACCACACCATCTCTTAACTAACTAATATGTCCCAATCCAGTCGTATTTATATTACTAACGTCCGCACCTGTACTTTAATTACGCCACAGTCTACTGGCGTATTGCGCTTTCTATTTTATTCTATTTTTCCATTTCGAATTCAGCTATTCAAGACAGCCAAAGAAACAGTATTGCCCATCCTAGAAGAATGTTTACAACAATCTGGAAGGTTTCTCAGACCCCGAAGCAGTTGCTCCCCTTTGGTGTACAATTAATACAGAGAGGACTGGGTCAATTTGTACAATACATGGCCAGTGGGGTGCTACAATACATGGCCAGTAAGTGTTTACAATACATGGCCAGTAAGTGTTTACAATACAAGGCCAGTAAGTGTTTAAATACATGGCCAGTAAGTATTTACAATACATGGCCAGTAAGTGTTTACAATACATGGCCAGTAAGTGTTTACAATACATGGCTGTGTGTTTATACATAATAGTAATTGTTTACAATACATGGCCAGTAAGCGTTTACAATACAAGACCAGTAAGTGTTGTAGCTAATACATGGCCAGTAAGTGTTTACAATACATGGCCAGTAAGTGTTTACAATACATGGCCAGTAAGCGTTTACAATACATGGCCAGTAAGTGTTTACAATACATGGCCAGTGTGTTTACAATAATATGGCCAGTAAGTGTTTACAATACAAGGCCAGTAAGTGTTTACAATACATGGCCAGTAAGTGTTTACAATACATGGCCAGTAAGTGTTTACAATACATGGCCAGTAAGTGTTTACAATACATGGCCAGTAAGTTTACAATACATGGCCAGTAAGTGTTTAAATACATGGCCAGTGTTTACAATACATGGCCAGTAAGTGTTTACAATACATGGCCAGTAAGTGTTTACAATACATGGCCAGTAAGTGTTTAAATACATGGCCAGTAAGTGTTTACAATACATGGCCAGTAAGTGTTTAAATACATGGCCAGTAAGTGTTTACAATACATGGCCAGTAAGTGTTAACAATACATGGGCAGTAATAGAACAAAGAAAAAAATCTTCGTCTCCAAAATCTTTACAAAAAAAAATATTGACATTGGCAGCAAATATATATATATATATATATAAGCGATTTGGGCTCTGCGCTATATCGAAAGTAAAGAATTAATACAACAGTATTCCAGTTTAAAATACAATACTGAAAAAAATCGGATCTGCCCGAAACCAAAGATAACCTAGCCTACCGGATCAAGCCTAAGGGGATATAACTCATGCAAAGAGTATAGCAGACAACATAGATAGCCATAAAGCAGTCAACTGAGATAGTGTGATATTTTTTCAAGAAGTTGGTAAAATCTTTTTCCAGAAGATCTTGATCTGGATCGTGTCTTACAGTCTAGTGATTATCTTCGAGGTTAGGGGTTAGGATCCAGTTTTTCCCAGTTAGCTTAAAGTTATAAATAGAAGACCTTTCCCTTCTAAAGATTGAGTAGATTTTGAACAAATTTTGCCCTGTAAAAAAGTCCATTTAGCCTGCTGCATGATATTTTTTCAAGACAGTGTTCTATTTAGTTTTTTAAAACAAGGCATCACTCGAAGTGACATTTCGGAATCAGTTCATTACTGTAAGTCCGCATCTCTTCAGTTATACATTTTACATTTATGAAGTTAAACTATTACATCTCTGAAGTTTTACATATTTACATATCTGAAGCTAAACACATTTACATCTCTGAAGCTAAACACATTTACATCTCTGAAGCTATACACATGTACAACTCTGAAGCTATACATATTTACATCTCTTTAGTTATGGAAGTTATAACCATGCATTTTCCTATGTCCATTTTACTAATCAATATGGCAATTTAATTATGCTGAGCGGTAGTCTATTTTCTTTTCAGTTTTACCGTCTTCTTCACTGGCTTAAGACGTGGCTTAGCATTAACAGGTTTCAAAGGTCTTTATTGCACCACACACCTGTTTTGAGTCAACACCTGTATCGTATTGTGTTACGCACATGTATTATGTCAGAGCCAACATCGTACCATACACATGTATCATGTCAGACACAACATCGTACCATACACATGTATCATGTCAGACACAACATCGTACCATACACATGTATCATGTCAGACACATCATCGTACTATACACATGTATTCTGTCAGACACAACATCGTACTATACACATGTATTCTGTCAGACACAACATCGTACCGTACCCATTTATCATGTCAGACACAACATCGTACTATACACATGTATTCTGTCAGACACAACATCGTACTATACACATGTATTCTGTCAGACACAACATCGTACCGTACCCATTTATCATGTCAGAAACAACATCGTACCATACACATGTATTCTGTCAGACAGATTATTGTACATACAAAGTTTTATTTCAGACAAAACATCGTACCATGCACATGTATCATGTCAGACACAACATCGTACCATACACATGTATTCTGTCAGACACAACATCATACCATACACATGTATTTTGACAGACACACTACCGTACCACAAACATGTATTATTTCAGACACAACATCGTACCATACACATGTTCTATGTCAGAAAGATTATTGTACCATACACATGTATTCTGTCAGACACAACATAATACCATACACATGTATTATGACAGACATACTATCGTACCACAAACATGTATCATATCAGACACAACATCGTATCATACACATGTATTATGTCAGACACAACATATGTATTGTGTTGCACATCTATGTCATACATCAGTTTTGTACAAGACACTTTCAGGACTTAAATGTTTGTGTTTTTTAAGGGACCTGTTGGTATCAAAGACATGTATTGTATTATAAAACTATATTGTGTCCTTGACCTAAATGTCAATCTGTCAAGCTGTTGATAAGTCAGAATTATGAACTAGTTTTGTATTGATTGTCATACTTCGTACGTCTTGTGGTTGGTTTTCTTAGCGCCAATAGTCACTCGGACCCTGTCTAGTTGTGAAAAAGAAATATCAATAAATATAAAGTCTGATTGATGATCGTATTTGTGTCTGGTTGCTCTATGTCGAGGTGACCTGGTGGAGGTTAGGAACTCAATCGACACTGGGCAAAGACATTAGACATGAGTGCAGAGCTGCCAACTTTATTAGTTTAAATGTAGACCTGAGTGCAGAGCTGCCAACTTTATTAGTTTTAATTTAGACCCGAGTGCAAAGCTGCCAACTTTATTAGTTTAAATGAAGACCCGAGTGCAGAGTTGCCAACTTTATTAGTTTAAATGTATACCTGAGTGCAAAGCTGCCAACTATAATAGTTTAAATGTAGACCTGAGTGCAGAGCTGCCAACTTTATTAGTTTAAATGTAGACCTGAGTGCAAAGCTGCCAGCTATAATAGTTTAAATGTAGACCTGAGTGCAAAGCTGCCAACTATAATAGTTTAAATGTAGACCTGAGTGCAAACCTGCCAACTATAATAGTTTAAATGTAGACTTGAGTGCAGAGCTGCCAACTATAATAGTTTAAATGTAGACCTGAGTGCAGAGCTGCCAACTATAATAGTTTAATTGTAGACCTGAGTGCAGAGCTGCCATCTATAATAGTTTAAATGTAGACCTGAGTACAAAGCTGCCAACTATAATAGTTTAAATGTAGACATAGATTTTTCTTTTAGCTTTTTTTGATATTTGGAAATGCTTAAAACATAACATACTAGAGTTTTTTTTCTTTGATGAGTTGTAACAATTTTTTTCTGCAAATAAATTTTCATAATTCTAGATATTTTAAATCTATTACTGGATAATATTTCGGGGAAAAATTTGTCAGAAATCACATAGTTTTAACACCTACAGCCGATGTATAGCTATTACCTTGTAAGATAAGGCCAGGAAAATGGTTACTAGCTCCAAGGGACATTAAATATAGAAGATAGACTGGTTTGTGGGGATCCGAACCCACTGACTCAATGCCGATGACTAGTTATTTTGGACAAATCCTTCCTTACAAAAAGTCCGTGAAAATTTTATCTCCTGCAGAAATCTGGTTCACATGACGAAACTTTTATTTAGATTTATAGACTGTGAGCTTAACGAAAAAAATTTACATAAATATCTGATTACACTTCTGTCTAATTCCAAAACAAAGATACTTTTTATAACTCTCAGCTTGGTTCTAAAGGCTGTCAGTGAATGCCCTAAATCTTGTTTGTGGGGGTCTTTGCCAAGTTGGCAGTAGAATAAAAGTAGTTCTTTCAGTGGCCAGGTTTTATTTGTTTTTTACAACCAGTCTAACGTGACGTAGCCAGTTACGTCTGATGCAATGTTGACCTTTCTACTGAGCCCTGTTGAGACCAGAGATTCTTTCACTATATATGGAATCATTGCAATCTATCCCGTGCTACAAAAGTTTTATACAAGAAACATGTTTTGTTTCGAAATACTACCAAAATGTTTATTCTACACAAAGGTAATTCTAGGTCATCGTTATGTTAAGTCATCGTTATGTTAGGTCATCGTTATGTTAGGTCATTGTTATGTTTGGTCATTGTTATGTAGGTCATCGTTATGTTTGGTCATTGTTATGTTTGGTCATTGTTATGTAAGTCATCGTTATGTTTGGTCATTGTTATGTTTGGTCATTGTTATGTTTGGACATTGTTATGTAGATCATCGTTATGTTAAGTCATCGTTATGTAGGTCATGGTATGTTTGGTCATTGTTATGTAGGTCATCGTATGTAGGTCATTGTTATGTAGGTCATCGTTATGTTTGGTCATTGTTATGTAGGTCATCGTTATGTTTGGTCATTGTTATGTAGGTCATCGTTATGTTTGGTCATTGTTATGTTTGGACATTGTTATGTAGGTCATCGTTATGTTTGGTCATTGTTATGTAGGTCATCGTTATGTTTGGTCATTGTTATGTTTGGACATTGTTATGTAGGTCATCGTTATGTTAAGTCATCGTTATGTAGGTAATCGTTATGTTTGGTCATTGTTATGTAGGTCATCGTTATGTAGGTCATCGTTATGTTTGGTCATCGTTATGTTACGTCATCGTTATGTTAAGTCATCGTTATGCTAGGTCATCCTTATGTAAGGTCATTGTTATGTTTGGTCATTGTTATGTTTGGTCATTGTTATGTAGGTCATCGTTATGTTTGGTCATCGTTATGTTTGTTAGGGATACTACAGATAGGGAGAACAAGGAGGGATACCACAGTTAGGGATAACAAGGAGGGATACCACAGATAGGGAGAACAAGGAGGGATATCACAGATAGGGAGAACAAGGAGGGATACTACAGATAGGGAGATCAAGGAGGGATACCACAGATAGGGAGAACAAGGAGGGATACTACAGATAAGGAGATCAAGGAGGGATACCACAGATAGGGAGATCAAGGAGGGATATCACAGACAGGGAGATCAAGGAGGGATACTACAGATAGGGAGAACAAGGAGGGATATCACAGATAGGGAGAACAAGGAGGTATACTACAGATAGGGAGAACAAGGAGGGATATCACAGATAGGGAGAACAAGGAGGGATACCACAGATATAGAGATCAATGAGGGATACCACAGATAGTTAGAACAAGGAGGTATACTACAGATAAGGAGATCAAGGAGGTATACTACAGATAGGGAGATCAAGGAGGGGTACCACAGATAGGGAGATCTAGGAGGGATACTACAGATAAGGAGATCAAGGAGGGATACTACAGATAATGAGATCAAGGAGGGATATTACAGATAGGGAGATCAAGGAGGGGTACCACAGATAGGGAGATCAAGGAGGGATACCATAGAGGGAGGTCAAGGAGACAAGGTCAGGGCACCTAGATCTTGAGTGCCTTGACTAATACAGGTGAAGGCGACAGGGCGACATTACACGTTCAATTCTAGTTGTGAAATCAGTGCGACTGAGTTGTAGTCGTCATTGATAGAATTAAGTGGGATCGCTAAATTCAAATGACGCATTGACCTCAACACAAAGTGCCAAGCAAAGGTAGAGTCGTTATTAAGCCGAATGTCTCACACTCAAGTATTTCTATATATTATTTATATACATGTGTAAAAAAAAGAAAGAACACAATACATTTTGACACTCGTGGTTTTATTCACGATATTCAAATGGAACCAATAATTCTGATGATTGCAAAGTACTTTACTTTCAGACGGGGTCACAACACAAATAAAACGTCACTTGTTGGGGGTTGGGAGGGGATGGAGGGGGGGTTCCACATGCATGTTAAGTCCACATATACTATTATTTTTGTAGGGTTTTAAGCTCTACATATATCAGTGTAGGGTTTTATTGATTTTTAAAAATCTTAGCACCCACTCGATGAATGCTTTTAAATGCACCGAGTGTCCAGCGTGTGACAAGTTGGTTTCGTGAATCACTTTCACCCCTCTTCCTTTTAGTCTCTAATAGTTCTATATGCATGGTGTAAGCTATATGCATGGTGTAGCTATATGCATGGTGTAGCTATATGCATGGTGTCAGCTAAATGCATGGTGTTGCTATATGCATGGTGTCAGCTATATGCATGGTGTAAGCTATATGCATGGTGTAGCTATATGCATGGTGTCAGCTATATGCATGGTGTAGCTATATGCATGGTGTAGCTATATGCATGGTGTAGCTATATGCATGGTGTAAGCTATATGCATGGTGTAGCTATATGCATGGTGTCAGCTATATGCATGGTGTAGCTATATGCATGGTGTAAGCTTTATGTATGGTGAAGCTATATGCATGGTGTAGCTATATGCACGGTGTAGCTTTATGCATGGTGTAGCTATATGTATGGTGTAAGCTATATGTATGGTGTAGCTATATGTATGGTGTAGCTATATGTACGGTGTAGCTATATGCATGGTGTAAGCTATATGTATGGTGTAGCTATATGTATGGTGTAGCTATATGCATGGTGTAGCTATATAATGAGTCTCTTTTTTGTTTTGTACGAATGCCAAATATACGCACATTTTCTAAACATGCATGTATGTGTGTGTGTAGGCCTATTTGTATGTGTGTGTGTGAATTATGTATCTTTGTATGTAAGTGTATGTATGTTTCAATTTAGGTATGTGTTGCTCAGATAACTAGGTTTGTGTTTAATTAGGTTTGCACTAAATTTCACCAATTCTGTATATTGATTTTAAACTGATTATTTATCAGGCTTTCCGTGGCCAATACATTTTCGTTTATCTGTAAGCAATGGACCTGCCACTCATACGGACGGTCTGTCAAGTGTCTCTATTGCCGCGAGTCTGTCCAATTACACAGCAAATTAGCCTCGTGCTCGCCGTCTGTCTATCAACATGCCAGTGACAGACGTGTGTCTTAGAGAGATCACGTCAATGATCTCAGCTGAGTCATGTCATTCACAATGACACAAGTGACATGACAGTTTTCAATGGGTCGAGTAAAGCAAACACACACACACATGCATACATATATGAGGCATGTATGACACATACGTTTTACCAATGAGTTGGACACTTAAAATGGACACTCTCTACCAACAAACTGGGCCACTCTCTCCACCACACTGGGCCACTCTCTACCCGACACTGGGCCACTCTCTCCCCAACACTGGGCCACTCTCTCCACCACATTGGGCCACTCTCTCCCCCACACTGGGCCACTCTCTCCCCCACACTGGGCCACTCTCTCCCCCACATTGGGCCACTTTCTCCACCACACTGGGCCACTCTCTCCCCAACACTGGGTCACTCTCTCCCCCACACTGGGCCACTCTCTATCCCACACTGGGCCACTCTCTCCCCCACACTGGGCCACTCTCTCCCCCACACTGGGCCACTCTCTTCCCCACACTGGGCCACTCTCTCCCCCACATTGGGCCACTTTCTCCACCACACTGGGCCACTCTCTATCCCACACTGGGCCACTCTCTCCCCCACACTGGGCCACTCTCTCCCCAACACTGGACCACTCTCTCCCCCACACTGGGCCACTCTCTCCCCCACATTGGGTCACTCTCTCCCCCACACTAGGCCACTCTCTCCCCAACACTGCGCCACTCTCTACCCCACCAGCCTTCGTATTCAATTTTTTTTCTGAGATAATATGTTTAACTGCTGTGACGTCACACAAAGATATGTTAATGGAAACATCCCACTCGAAATAGATTTTATTTGTAAACACTCACATACATACCACGATTACCAGTTATTTCAATTCTGTTATTGCAGCGGTTCTTATCCGGCGGTACGCGAACCCCAAGGAGATCGGGAAAAGTTCTCCAGTGGTACGCAGCGACATATCATTTTCCTTTCAAACAACCAAGAGTTTGAAGAAGGTCACCGGGTTTGCCGAGTCACACGTCCCAAACACACACATGTCTAAGCTCCACATTAGAAAGATAGGTACAATAGGTACATTCCAGTTTGAGAATAAGTAAATTTATTTCGCGAACTTACGTATGTGGGGTACCTGCGGACATACGTTCGTTTTATTTGGGTACAGTCGTGAAAAATTGTTGAAAACCACTGTGTTATTTTGTAGTAGCGAAATAGTCTACTTATAAAGTGACAAGATTGTAATTACAACCAAGTTTATTTAATCAACATAAATTTAGTACAAAAAAATAAAGAATATTTAGACAAGAATAAATGGAAGAATAAAACTTAATAATAATTTGATTCAGGCAGATAATATTTTCAAATATAATGAAATAATTTTTGATGGATGGTACGCTAAAATCATTTTGTTTCGGAAAAGTAATAAAAAATATATATATATAAACAATCTTTTAAAATACCACAAAGATTTAAAAAAAAAATGACATCATTATCCAAAAATACTTTGTCATAAAACACCAACTCATGTAATGTTAACATACATAAGTATCAAACATAATATACAGACATACACAGATACCCACATACATAAACACACACACACCCACACATTGGCACACATAAAGGGATACAACTAACAGCCTCATATACCATGACGTCTTCTGTCCCTTGTTTGAGAGTTTATTCACGGTATTGTAAAAATGCGGATATGGACCAATAGGAACAATAGGTATAATGTTTTCGTGTTAATAGACAATATTCCTTACAAATCATTGTAGTACATTTAAAAACTTCTCAAAAACTATTCATAACACGGGTCTATACAAGAGGAGTACTTCAAGCTGAAAATAAAAGAGAGTTTTACACTTCTTAATGATCAACACATGTATATGTAATGTAATTCGTCCAAACTGATTGAAATTGTGGACAAAGATGACAATCTTTAACAAAGATTATTGCGTTGTTTAAAAAAAATCACAGTTTCATCGATTTGCCGTGATATCGATCAATATCTACACCACCTTCGCTGATTGATTTGGCCGTCTTACACTCAGCAGATTAAGTCGAGGGGTCTTGACAGACTTACGAGGGGAGGTATTGGTGGTCTAAGTACAACACTTTATTCAGTCAAAGTACAATGTAAAAATAGTAAAGTAAGATAGTCCAAGTATGGAGACGAAGTAATATGCTAAAGTAAACTAGTCTAAGTAAAATGCTAAAGTAAGCTAGTCCAAGTAAAATGCTAAAGTAAGCTAGTCAAGGTAAAATGCTAAAGTAAACTAGTCCAAGTAAAATGCTTAAGTAAGCTAGTCCAAGTAAAATGCGTAAGAAAGCTAATCAAAGTAAAATGCTTAAGTAACCTAGTCAAAGTAAGGATACAATATACAAATAGTAAAGTAAACCATTAGACGTACTGAGACAATACAAAGAAACCGTTTCATGATGTGACATTTCCATTTTAAAGTTTCTCCAGGCAGTCATTATATTCTCTCAACAAACACTTTAGTGACACTTGGAAAGTACACATCGTCACAAACACACTAGCTTTGTCACAAAAACTTAACTGTGACACGAATAACCGAACTACGCCACATACACTAAGTCACATGTAATTCACATATATCAACAGCTTTGCATTTGATTTGGTTTGTTTGTATTACAGGGGCACACAGCATGTTTCACCTTAGTCAGCAGGACAGAGCCATTGATTCTATCTAGCACGGCCACCAGACTGATTTATATCAATATATACTTAGAAATATAACATGAAAAATTATTTTTCACGGCCTCTGGTGTTGTAACCTGATGTATTATGTTTCTAACATAGACACACTTTCTAAGATCAACATTTTATTAAGCATCAACGTTCCATAGATATTTGATATAGTAAGCAAACATTCATTCGTAGCCACATTAAGAGCCTAAAAGAAAGTTTTGTACTTGGAGCGTTCACCCCAGCCACTCCGCCCCCTCCCTCCCCCACCCGTCTATCTCGGTTCGCCACTGATCAGAGAACTATGTCTATTGTCTGAATATTGCGCCATCAGGTTTGTTGACATACATCACTATAGCAACCAGAGCTCTGGCGGTGTTGATATCAAAAGGATCTGACTAAACAACCGACACAGTGGGACGATGATTGGTTTTGTTTCCGTCTGCTGTCGAGGTTCAAAATCAAAATATTATTTCACGAACTGTCGGAAATATAGAAAAAAATCAATATATGACACGATCTGCAGGGATGCGAGTGTAAATCAAAACTTCTTCTCTAAAACTAATTAAAAAAAAATTACACCAATATCTAGTTACAGGTGAATAAGAAAAATATTGCCAGTTAATAGGAAATACAACACTAGAACAAGCTCTTGGTAAAAAAAAAAGTATATAATATATCTTCTTTAATAACAAGAGTAGAACTATTCAACTGCCTGGAGCCTATTCTAAACAAACGCGTCTTCCAGTTTTAACTTCTTTTAAATCTCTGACGATGGCCCTGTAATATCTTTGTTCGTCACGGCCTTAAGTCCACAAAGCTCTATGTGCCTTAAGTACCTGTAGTTCTCACACTGTGTGCCTTAAGTACCTGTAGTTCTCAAACTGTGTGGGCCGCGCCCCACTGGTGGGTTTGGGGCTGAATTTCAGGTTAGGTGCAACAAATTTGAAATTTATAATTGAAGGGTCGAGGATGTACAGGTCTATTGACATACTCATATCTAAATGTTTCTCTATGTCTGTTTCTCTATGTTTCTCTATGTTTCTCTAGGTTTCTCTATGTTTCTCTAGGTTTCTCTATGTTTCTCCATGTCCGTTTCGCTATGTTTCTCTATGTTTCTCTATGTTTCTCTATGTTCCTGTGTGTTACAAGACTTAACCTTAGATCTACAACAACCAATTAATTAATAACTGCTAATTTTTTTTATTGATGTTACTTTTTCTTTGCTGGTGGGTCGCTAACACAATTTTTTCGTGGGGGGGGGGGGGTTGCAAAACCGAAAATTGTTGTCATTGTGGGTAACGAAGCGTAAATTAGAGAGCTACTGCCCCCTTCCCCCCCCCCCAAAAAAAAAGAAGACATAAGAATGATATGTTTAAAACCCCTCAAAGACATAAGAATGATATGTTTAAAACCCCTCAAAGACATAAGAATGATATGTTTAAAACCCCTCAAAGACATAAGAATGATATGTTTAAAACCCCTCAAAGACATAAGAATGATATGTTTAAAACCCTCAAAGACATAAGAATGATATGTTTAAAACCCCTCAAAGACATAAGAATGATATGTTTAAAACCCTCAAAGACATAAGAATGATATGTTTAAAACCCTCAAAGACATAAGAATGATATGTTTAAAACCCCTCAAAGACATAAGAATGATATGTTTAAAACCCCTCAAAGACATAAGAATGATATGTTTAAAACCCCTCAAAGACATAAGAATGATATGTTTAAAACCCTCAAAGACATAAGAATGATATGTTTAAAACCCTCAAAGACATAAGAATGATATGTTTAAAACCCCTCAAAGACATAAGAATGATATGTTTAAAACCCTCAAAGACATAAGAATGATATGTTTAAAACCCCTCAAAGACATAAGAATGATATGTTTAAAACCCCTCAAAGACATAAGAATGATATGTTTAAAACCCCCTCAAAGACATAAGAATGATATGTTTAAAACCCCTCAAAGACATAAGAATGATATGTTTAAAACCCCTCAAAGACATAAGAATGATATGTTTAAAACCCCTCAAAGACATAAGAATGATATGTTTAAAACCCTCAAAGACATAAGAATGATATGTTTAAAACCCCTCAAAGACATAAGAATGATATGTTTAAAACCCCTCAAAGACATAAGAATGATATGTTTAAAACCCCTCAAAGACATAAGAATGATATGTTTAAAACCCCCTCAAAGACATAAGAATGATATGTTTAAAACCCCTCAAAGACATAAGAATGATATGTTTAAAACCCCTCAAAGACATAAGAATGATATGTTTAAAACCCCTCAAAGACATAAGAATGATATGTTTAAAACCCCTCAAAGACATAAGAATGATATGTTTAAAACCCTCAAAGACATAAGAATGATATGTTTAAAACCCCTCAAAGACATAAGAATGATATGTTTAAAACCCCTCAAAGACATAAGAATGATATGTTTAAAACCCCTCAAAGACATAAGAATGATATGTTTAAAACCCCTCAAAGACATAAGAATGATATGTTTAAAACCCCTCAAAGACATAAGAATGATATGTTTAAAACCCCTCAAAGACATAAGAATGATATGTTTAAAACCCCTCAAAGACATAAGAATGATATGTTTAAAACCCCTCAAAGACATAAGAATGATATGTTTAAAACCCCTCAAAGACATAAGAATGATATGTTTAAAACCCCTCAAAGACATAAGAATGATATGTTTAAAACCCCTCAAAGACATAAGAATGATATGTTTAAAACCCCTCAAAGACATAAGAATGATATGTTTAAAACCCCTCAAAGACATAAGAATGATATGTTTAAAACCCCTCAAAGACATAAGAATGATATGTTTAAAACCCCTCAAAGACATAAGAATGATATGTTTAAAACCCCTCAAAGACATAAGAATGATATGTTTAAAACCCCTCAAAGACATAAGAATGATATGTTTAAAACCCTCAAAGACATAAGAATGATATGTTTAAAACCCCTCAAAGACATAAGAATGATATGTTTAAAACCCCTCAAAGACATAAGAATGATATGTTTAAAACCCCTCAAAGACATAAGAATGATATGTTTAAAACCCCTCAAAGACATAAGAATGATATGTTTAAAACCCCTCAAAGACATAAGAATGATATGTTTAAAACCCCTCAAAGACATAAGAATGGTATGCCTAAAACCCCTCAAAGACATAAGAATGGTATGCACAAAACCCCTCATAGACAAAAAGCGGTATGCCTAAAACCCATTTAGGACGGCACTGTGCTTTATTGATACATAATTCAAAATGTGCTTTTAGTATTTTGATTCTAAGCATGAGGGAAATATTAGACAGTCCAAAAGATATTTTGATTTAGTTCAGTATATTAGATCCGCTATATATTTATACCTAAATATTTTTTTTTTACTTTCTAACCAAGGACATATTTGAACTAGTGAGATTTTCTCCACTATAATCTTTAACACTTTCCGTCCCGTAAAATCCCGGTCCCCCCCCCCCTACCTTCCACCTTCCATAGTTTAAAGTGAAGTGGATTTGGGTAATGAAGCGAGACTGAGTGTATTGGATTAAGATTAACAACGAATTTAAAGTTGTGTTGACGCTGTTGAATGCATGACCCATACAGTGTAGGACTTAGATCGTTTGAGGCTCCCAGGCAGAAATAAAATACTGCACCCCCATCTTAAAAAAGAATTATATGTTAAAAGTTAGATTTCTGGGGCCTTAATTAAAGAGCACCTCAAGTGGCCGGCTCAATCGCCCCCCCACCCCCATTTTTTTTACAAATACTATCTTATGTTGAAAAATTTTTCTTTAGATGTTCGAACTAAGGAATTATAAAACTGTGCTGCAGCGATGGTGAAAGTTTGAAAAATTGATATTGAATGTAAGTGTACAGTTGTATGCGTGCACTCACCAGGTGCATAGTACAGTGTACAGTTATATGCGTGCACTCACTAGGTGCATAGTACAGTGTACAGTTGTATGCGTGCACTCATCAGGTGCATAGTACACATTTGGCTTCTATGATCCATAAAAAGAAAGTCTGATCAACCAGAAAGAAAAAATTGTTAAAAAATGACAGTTAAAGTTTCTTTTGTTAATTTTTATTTATTTACATTCTAATGAAATGTCCACGGCAGATTAGGTACGTTGTGTGTGTGTGTGTAAGTGTGTGTGTGTGTGTGTGTGTGTGTGTGAGAGAGAGAGAGAGAGAGAGAGAGTGTATTCAGTTAAATGACTGGGGTTATAAATATTCATAGAAAATTTAATCAAGGCTAAAAATAATTATGTAATAATTTTAGAAACCGATTGCAATATATCACTGATAGAGAGCTTACCTGGCAATGCTTTGATAAATAATATGTAACACAAGGAACACTTTATGAAGAACACAACACAGCGACTTGGCAGGTTTTCGTTGTCAATCTCCACAAGAGGATGAAAGTGTTGTTTCAATAATATAATATAAATAAATCTACATTCATCAAACAGTTCAAAGTGTCCAAGTTTCAGTTGATCATAGTAATATTCATATATTAAACAAAATAGAAATCTCTATTTGTTTAATGTCCGTGAGGTGGCAGTAAAACAAGTCTGAATGACTCTTACATGTCGCGTGTACGTTCTTTTTATAGACAGACCACGTGTCCACGCTGAGACGGCATGATAGTTCCGGAAAGCCTATCAGAATTCCAGAGCACGAGGAACTCCCTTCCCTCGCTCACACAGTCCCTTCCCCCCCCCCCCTTCTCACTCTCACTAATGGGCAAACATTGACAGCAAACGTAGACAACAGGACGTATTGTCTGCTCTTAAATTCTCACGTCATTTCTGTTTTGGGAACTAATCAAGTAGAATACGCCAGACTAAAAATAGAAAAATGTTGAGATCTAAATTTAGCTACAGGAATTCTCTGTATTTTTTAACCCCCCCCCCCCCCCCCGTCTCAACGTTGTAAGGAACACAGAGTGATTGACGTGAATGGCGAACAATCACTTTGGTCACCGACATTCTTTATTGAAGTGGAGAGAGATCCAAGCGCCCTAAATAACTGTTTTAGGAATGTGTACAATTGTAGGTGAAAACAATATTGCAAACGTTTATTGGAATATAATGGGTTAACTTTCTTGCTATTCACCTTTGTCTGAAAAAGTTGAATAGAATATTTTAAACAGAATATATGACATAATAGTAAATATATTGAGACGTCTTTGTAGTGTTGGTAGAAATACTTTATACGTATATATATATATATATATATATATATATATATATATATATATAACGAAAATATTAATACTATGCGGGGCCCTATTCGAAGCTGGACCCAGGGCGCTCATACAGTGCTCCATTCATTAAATCCGCCTTTGGACGTAGTTACCTGGTGATATTTGGTCTCAAACCCTTGTCCCCCCCACTCCACATTACGCCTTCCCCCCCCCAAAAGTCCCACCATAAACTGAGACATGGTATCGCCCTCACCTGCCCCTCAAAGCTGGGCTACCTACACGTGTCTTGGGTTTCAAAGGGCCGTACCTTTCAAAATTTATTTTTATTTATTTATTTACTTTGCAGCGGACAAAGCTGGGCCATTTTAGGGGTTGGGAGAAAGAGAAGCCCACAATATATATCATACAGAGAAGCCCACACAATATATATCATACAGAGAAGCCCACACAATATATATCATACAGAGAAGCCCACACAATATATATCATACAGAGAAGCCCACACAATATATATCATACAGAGAAGCCCACACAATATATATCATACAGAGAAGCCCACACAATATATATCATACAGAGAAGCCCACACAATATTTATCATACAGAGAAGCCCACACAATATATATCATACAGAGAAGCCCACACAATATATATCATACAGAGAAGCCCACACTATATATATCATACAGAGAAGCCCACACAATATATATCATACAGAGAAGCCCACACAATATATATCATACAGAGAAGCCCACACTATATATATCATACAGAGAAGCCCACACAATATATATCATACAGAGAAGCCCACACTATATATATCATACAGAGAACCCCACACTATATATATCATACAGAGAAGCCCACACAATATATATCATACAGAGAAGCCCACACAATATTTATCATACAGAGAAGCCCACACAATATATATCATACAGAGAAGCCCACACAATATATATCATACAGAGAAGCCCACACTATATATATCATACAGAGAAGCCCACACAATATATATCATACAGAGAAGCCCACACTATATATATCATACAGAGAAGCCCACACTATATATATCATACAGAGAAGCCCACACAATATATATCATACAGAGAAGCCCACACAATATATATCATACAGAGAAGCCCACACTATATATATCATACAGAGAAGCCCACACAATATATATCATACAGAGAAGCCCACACAATATATATCATACAGAGAAGCCCACACAATATATATCATACAGAGAAGCCCACACAATATATATCATACAGAAAGCGTATCGCTTTTTCAAAACTCCTCTGCCGATGACTAAAAATATGCCGCCATTTGTGTTATTTCCCTTTTTTAATACTGTGGCATCTAAATATTGATACACTGTAGAATAATACACAAACAGTGCAATGGCCAAAGAGGCACTACGGGAGTTATAGCGGGGATTTCAAGAATGACCTGAAATATCCATTGGTCCTTAACGGAGATTGAGCCAGGGACCCCCCCCCCCCGGTCGACAGTGGAAAGTTTTACCACACGACCATCCGTTCCTTGATACTTTATTTATGGTGCCCTGCTTCCACCCCCACCATAGCTGATAATGCAATGGCAATGGAGGAACCCAGGGGGAGATGGAGGGAATTATCACAATGACCTTGAATATTCATTGGTCCTCACCGGGAATTGAACCCGGGATCATCATATTGACAATCGAGAACTTTACCGCACAATCATGGATCTCCTTAGATGAAATCCAATCCATTGATCGTTCTTCAAGGTCACCACGTCACATCCTGTTGATACTAATTTATTCGTAAAAAATGTTACTAAAACAGCACCAAAATACCCTGCATTCAAAAGGAAGGACAAGAAGACATTCGTAAACAAAAGTAAATAATAGAAAAAATGTCTTGACAGAACAAGGAAGCAATAAAACCAAACATAGATAAAACACGTTTATTAATGAAGGAAATGATTTAAAAAATCTAATATAGTAATAGCCTTGAACATCGGTACTTGTCTAGTTTGACTTTATTGTATGTCTAGTTCAGTTCAGTGCATAAACATTGAAGATTAGACAATGTTTATTAAATGTCTATATCTAACACAATACTGTCAGTTCGTGACCTGAATGGCCCGTGACCGAGAATTGCTTTATTTCACATATTTAGTTAATCTTGTAACAGATCGTGTGTGACCTTTTGAGTCTGGACAATCTTTTTGTGTATTGTATTTATGAAAGAATCAGATATTTATCTCTCAGATACTATAATGGAATGGTTTTTGTAGTGTCCTTCTTTCATCCCCACTAAAGCCGACACTGTAATGACAATGAGGCAACTCGAGAGACACAGATGGTACTCTCAACAGGACATGGGAAATCCATTCATTATCACCGAAGCTCGAACCCGGGACAGTCGAGCGCTGTGCACCACACAACCATCCACCCTTTTATTATTGCTAAGTTTGAATGTTTTCATCAAGGTAGATAATGTTTGTTTCTACATGACTGTAAGGAGAAAACAGATTGCACACGTAATTTCTTACGTTCTTTTAAATACTATTTAATGAACATTAAAGTTTCCTATATCTGTGACAGTGTTAAAAGAGTTCTTTTATGCCGAGAAATTCTGGTCCACATTGCAACAAAAAGTTCCACATCCCTTACTGAGCCTTACTCTATAAGAAAAAGATAGTTCACTAGGTATTGGACGTTCACATGGTACATATACTAAAACAAAGGGGATGTCTTGGGTTTGACGGGACTCCTTGAGCATCATGCCGCCTCTCATCCCTCACACACAGTAGCATTGTGCCTGCACCACCGGCCCTTTGTTGCTGAAAACGACAGACAGCTTTGACACGTGTAGCTGTGAAAATCTAGGTTTTGCTCTTGATATTAAGTTGTTGCTTGACAAAGCTAAACTATCGGTTACATTGTTGGATTGAGGTGTTGGTTAAATTTAGACAAGAATGCCACATTGTGTGTGTTGTAGGCAGCCACCTGGTTTATCCACTCTCTAGTTCTGGTATAGACACGGATCCTTGACCAGTTATTATAAGTCACTGGTCGGGGGATTAAGGTCGGGGTGGAGGTTGGGGGTGGGCAGGAGACATATGTCCAACTAACCATACAAGTGTCGAGGTATCTATGGAACACTTGACTGATTTTAACACTCAACTTGGCCATAACAAAAACACTTTGGTCACAGAAACCTAAAGTTGACCCCTGGTACTACGTGACCTTGGTCAGAGGGAAGTACCATTCAATAAATGTTGTGTGTGTGTTTGATCCACCAACATGTTTGAACAATCTACTTTTAACTACAGCACTCTCATGTAGGCTACGCTAATATACTTTATTGTAACAATAAATGTTTGAACAACCCACCTTTAACTACCGATCTGTCATGTAGGCTACACTAATATACTTTATTGTAACAATAAATGTTGTATGTGTGATTCACCAACATGTTTTAACAACATACCTTTAGCTACAGATCTGTCATGTAGGCTTCACTTATATACTTTCTTGTAAGATTTTTCTAAAAAACACTAAAAAGTAAAAAAGTAATAAATAAATACTAATAAATGTTAACATAAATTGTCATTTGTAAACAATAAAAAGCGTGGGTGACATACCTTATTTATTTATTGTTATTTATCATACTAATAATAGTACTAAAGGTATTTTAGTTGTGTATCCTGTTATAAGACACACTATGAATTGTACACTGCATGATGGGGCCCACCTCCTCATCATATAAAATGATGGTTGGCTTACTTTACATGTTGTACCGCAACAGAAAAAAAGTCAATATTGAATTTTATTACAGGACTTAAAATTATCCGATGGCGACAAACACAGCATGATGATGAAACAAAGTGATACATCTGTCAGAGACTTTGAGATGAAATGTGTCATAGGCAGAGACTTTGAGATGAAATGTGTCATAGAATAAAGGACTGGTTAGGGCCTCAATAACATTAAATTTGATAGAATTTTGACTCAAAAGAAGTGGTGGTGGTGGTCGTGGTGGTGGTGGTGGTTGTGGTGGTGGTGGTGGTGGTTGTGGTGGTGGTGGTGGTGGTTGTGGTGGTGGTGGTTGTGGTGGTGGTGGTTGTGGTGGTGGTGGTTGTGGTGGTGGTGGTTGTTGTGGTGGTGGTGGTTGTGGGTGATGGAAGTCGGGAGTTGAAAAGGTCACCTTGTTTGTATAATTGTCACTGGCAATGTTTGTTGACGGTTCAAGTGACCATGTAATCAGTATCGTATCAAAAAATACAATAGCGCTGCAAAAAAGTATGTGAACATTAGCCAATATCTCTGGTTAATGTCTGACATTGACTTGTTAGCAGACAGATATTGGACATTATATATGTATTAAAACCACCTTGCATTCAGTCCATGCATTAGTAATTCGCAGGACATGAAATTTAAAAAAAATGAAATGATTACAAACCCTATAGTTATTTTTTCACCGACTTTATAGGTAATTAAATTTAACTTTATGCTGGATAACAATGTTATTTAACCCATGATGGAGACATTTTCTCTAGTTTATCGATTAATGTTATTCGATGTAGCGATATCGAAGAATTTTTTTAAGGAATCAAGTTTCATTTCCCCACCTATTAAATTGATCCTTATACAGAAAGAAAATGAACATTTCTTTCTTTTTTTTTTTAAATTTTGACTTATCGAAAAGACGCTTCTACGAAATCGACTTCAGTAAATAAAAACTGTAAACACTGATACAAAGCGGGACAACCAAGCGTTTACATCGATCACCGTTCATCGTAAGGTGTTATCCCCCGTTAAAACAAAAACCTCCGTCTTCACACAGATGTTAACAATGTTTTCCAAGGTAACTATGTGTGGTAGTTAATTTGACAGTTTGTATGCCAAGATTCGTTCAAAGTGGATGTTTATGTACTTTGATTTCATAAGTATTTAATTTTGGTCTACTTTATTTTCTTCTTCTTATTGTGTTTTTTAAACTTTTTCTTTTTATTGTCACAAGTGTCAAGTGATAGTTTATTTAATGAACTGTGCACCCAGATTACTTTAGATAAGATAAAAAAACAATACTTTTCACGATGTAAGGTAGATATTCGTTTTTCTACCAACAACTCTAGCCCACTAAGATGGTAAACGACCCGGTGATAACACAATAAACACACAACAACGTTTATTCTTGACCTCTACTTACGTTCTATCTACTTATTTATAATTATCACACCACATTCTTTACATTTTAGTTCGTATTATAATTAAGTTTTTTTTTTAAACTTTTCAAACAGTTTTTTTGTTTGGAAGTTTTACAAAACAAAAGTTTTTTTCGAAAATATAAATACTTTGTAATTGGTAGTCCGTAGTATTAAGAAAAGAATAGACTCTTTTATTTAAAATCCTAGTCATTTGCATATTTATAGTGTACTATATGTTCTTATGCATTAATAAAATATAGACCGACTTTTCCTTGATATTTTATTCCCCGTCATAATAGGAGTTTTACCGTAACGCCATAATGATGAACGAAGAAAAGAGTAAGTTGTTATATTCCATTAGAAAGTATGATTTAATGTTTACATACAATGATTTACAGTAAATTATGATATTAAAAGTTTAACATTATTTACATCAAGTACCGACACATTTATCATTTGTGGTTCATTAGATGAGCATTGTAGTTTTCTTGACCAATGACGTTAATTTTTGTCTTTCAGTTTCTAACAAACATATTTCGGGGAGGGGGGGGGGTGGGCGTTTAAATTTGCGTTGCTTTTCATTTTTGGTCTGCCTCAATCCACCCTTCCCCCAGCACACTATAGTTTTATTTTGATACTATTCAGTACATATAGATATATGTTTGCTATTATTTTTTGTAATGCGTACATAATACATATTCTGAAAAAGTTAACATTTGTTTGTAATGCGCCATACATACTTATAATTTTCTTAATCGGGATTTCCCCCAAAACAGCAGCACAAAGAAATTAAAACAAAAGATTTCACCAAATCTAATATGTTATTGTCTACACTTCACCGTTGAATGTGTTCTCTTGGCCCACTTTGTAGCCTAATGGTAGCGCCGGCCTCCATAACATTTTCACATCTTATCTATATTTATACACCATTTTTTAATTCTAAAATTGGCAATAGTTCAATATTACTTTATTCTTCACACATAATTGTATTATTAAATGTGTTTTATTTTATTTTATTTATTTATTTTTTACAATTATCAGTCGACATTCTAATGTTATTTTATGTACATCATTCCCTCATTTTCTACAGTTAGACGGCTACAGAATTTACCGCGATGGGGGATAAATGAAATAGTTTCTTAGTTAGAGCACAAATAAAAACATGATTACGACCAAATAATACCATTGAGCTCGTATTGCTTAATATATTTCACTAAATAAAAAGGCAAAACGTCATATTAGAAATTAAAATAATCTGGTTTTTAAAAAGAAATTAGAAAACAATGCGAGTTGTCGAACGTTGTTGAACGCGTCTTGCTTACGTTGACGTATTCGGGAATTCCACAAACGCGACAAATCTATATATATATAGAATTGCGTCTTGCAGGCCGCCGTTGTTCCGCAAGGTTGGGCGAAGAGGAAAATTATATATATAGATTGTTAGGGTTCGAAGTCGCGTAACGTTACGCGTAAGTTACCGTAAATTACGCGTAATTTACGGTAACGTAATTTTGAAAATTACGCGTAAATTACGGTAATTTAAAAATGCATATTTGACGGCCATTTTTAATTGTTTCTGTCGCAATTCGTTGTGTTAACAGTGGCGATTAATTAATTACATTGATTAGGAGTACAATCTACATCCGGCCACAAGCATAAACCGGAAGTATTCGTTTGGTAAAACAGCGTAAACCGCAAAGTATATTGTTTGTTTTTAATCGTTTCAGTAAACATAATAAAATAAATATTTTCAATAAGGAAGCCAAAGTCTGGTTAAAAATAAGATAAAATCATAACAATTTTCGATTAAGTACACAATGCCGCCATGAGCTGTATGGCAAGCGGCCGCAAGCCAAACGGGGAGGTTATAAAATAAAAAAATGTTTTTTTTAAACATTATCTACAGTACCGTACCCAGGATTTTTTTTTTGTGTGGGGGGGGGGGGCCTGTTCCAAGTTTTTAAAGGCAAATATTTGACAATTTTTTATGAGTTACTGTCAGCAATAACATTTGGGGGGGGGCTGCAGCCTCCCAGCCCTCCCACTCCCCACCCTGGGTACGGCCTTGATTATCTATATATGTTCCAAATGTCATGAAACGTATAGAAAACATTTTACTGTGTATAGTGCTTCCGTCGATCGCGTCTACGTATTACGCTGCGTATTGCACCCACGTCGTCTGTATTTCGCTGCGGATTGCCCCAACGTTGATCGCGTGTGCCGTCTTTTGCTGAGTTCGGCACCCGCGACGTATTTCGCGGCGCATTGCACCCGTCCAGCGTCGACCGTATTAGACGGTATTACTCAGCCAAAGATGGCCGCCGCTGATGCAGTCAGTACACGACGAAATACGTGGACGACGGGCAAATTAGTATGACCGGTAAATTACAAGTAAAAACCTTTGAAAACATTATTAAAAATACACCTACTAGCAATCAGTGAGCGTGAGCAACAAAAGGAACATAAATGTTCAAGCAATTGGGCATTAATGGTACGCGTAATTTTGGCGTAAATTACGCGCGCCAATCTTACACGTAATTTTCGAACCCTAACCAGCGTCGATCGCGTGTGTCGTTTTTTGCGTAGTTCGGCACCCGCGGCGGCCGTATTTCGCAGCGCATTGCACCCGCCCCTCGTTGACCGTATTAGACGGTATTACTTAGCCAAAGATGGCCGCCGCTGATGCAGTAAGTACACGACGAAATACTTGGACGACGGGCAAATTAGTATGACCGGTTAATTACAAGTAAAAACTTTCGAAAACATTATTAAAAAATACACCTACTAGCAATCAGTGACCGTGAGCAACAAAAGGAACATAAATATTCAAGAAATTGGGCATTAATGGTACGCGTAATTTTGGCGTAACTTACGCGTAACTTACGCGTAAATTACGCGTAATTTACGCGTAAATTACGCGCGCCAATCTTACGCGTAATTTTCGAACCCTATAGATTATACGATCTAAGTTATTCTTATAATCTGCCTAAGTAGGCCTAATTGTGCCTTAAGAGCGGCCAATCCTGCACAAATACATAAACATACCTCTTCCAAGAAACATCCAGTCAGACCGTCACTAAGACATTCAGACCCACAATTCCTCGCCCACCAAGTCATCCATTAGTTATACATGACCAAAAATATTCTTCAAATACATGTACTAAGTCTTGTAATGTTAATAATAAAATAAATAAAAACTACTCTAAAAAATAAATTAGGTCAAAGTTCAATTTCAATGGACGAAGGAGCAGTTGTTGACCAGGTCTTGACATCGTTGAAATGGAACGGATTCTACCAAACGACCCGGTGCACTCTTTTGTTTCTGACCCTCATCACCTTCGGCTTTCACTCAGAGTCTGTTGTTTTCATTGGTAAGTCTTCCCCATCTACCCAGTGGCTTACATAGCCTCAGCGCCGCGCAACCTGACTAATGTAGCCTAATGTTGTTTTCGTTGACGAAAACTAAAACTAAAACCTTTGTTGACGAAAATGTTGACTTTTCGTCAACGAGAACTAAAACTAAAATTAGCAGCAAGACTAAAAGTAGACGAAAACTGAAATTATTACAGAAAAAACGAAATAAAAACTGAAACTAAAATATAGTGTTGCTTTCGTTCACGAAAACTAAAACTAAAACCATTTACATAACTGTTATAACAATGGAAATTACCTTGGTTGCATTGACCTTTTAGCTGAATTTGATTCCTTTTTAAAGGAACACATTGAGAAACATGGAAACCTCGGAAAGGGGAATAAATCATATCTTTCTGCCAGTATATGTGATGAATTTATTGAGTTAACGGGATCCCAAGTATTGACCCAGATCCTGTCTGAAATTAGGAATGCTAAATATTATGGAATCAGTATAGATAACACTCCTGACATCAGTCATGTGGATCAGCTGACAGTTGTTGTTTGCTATGTTCTCAAAAGTGGAACAGTTGTAAAGCGTTTTCTTCAGTTCATTCCAATTGAACAACACGATGGTAAATACCATTTCGGTATGTTGATGAGTACTCTCAGACTTCTTGGAATAGATATCGGCAATTGCAGATCGCTGTCCTATGACAATGTGAGTAATATGAGTGGGATTTGTTCTGGAGTACAAGCTAGATTTAGAGAGATTAATAAATTAGCGGAGTGGGTGCCATGCGCTGCCCACAGCATTAATCTGGTAGGCTCATCTTCCGTTACAGAACTGTTCAGCTGCAGTCAACTATTTTGCTATTGTCCAGTCAGTCTACACGTTTTTTTCGCGTTCACCACAGCGATGGTTAAAATTGACAGAGTGACTGAAAGGAAAAAAACTTTATGTTGAAAGGGCTATCAGCATCAAGTGGGTCAGCACGAAATGATGCTACTAGAGCCTTTTATGCCAATTATAAGGAAATTCAACAAGCATTGTCTGATGTTGCTACAAGCGAACGTCAACCACCAGCATCTGTGCATGAAGCCAAATCATTCATAAAGAAGTTTGACCATTTCGAGACAGCGTTATTGTGTGTGATTTGGAAAGACTTGCTCCAAAAAAAATATATTGTCTTCAAAGATCTACATGTGCCTGGAATTGAGTTAACGAACATCAGAAACTTTTATCACAGTCTTGTTCTTAACTTACATGATACACGTGATAAATTTTAAATGTACGAAGTTATAGATGAAAAGCTCTTACAAACGGACCATATAGAATGCTCGACAGCGACACCGATTTCATGATGAAGTGGATGATAATGATCTGGTTTTAAGAGTCCTGGTGAAACATTCGTCTTTGTATGTTATCATAGATAGATTTATTACTGAGATGGGAAAACAGCAAACAGCCTACACAACACTACATGAAAGGTTCAACTTTCTTCTGGACAGATCTCTGTCAACTGATCAAACAGTTTCGAAAGCCAAGATGTACTCATCAGATCTGGAAGAGGCATTTACTAATGAATTTTTTATTCTCACGTATATTTGCTGACAAGAAAACTGTGGCTGAAATGCGGAATAGGTTGGTGACAAGTATTCTAAATGTAAATATTACTTTCTAGATCTATCTTTCAATTTTTGGAACAAGTGCTGTAGGGGAACGTTCATTTTCTAAACTCATATTGATAAAAAAGTATCTTCGGTCAACGATGGTACAAACACGACTATCCTCCCTATCATTACTTTCAAATGAAAAGGATTTGATGAGGGAAATGACGTTTAAGGACGTCATATGTGACTTTGCTAAGACAAAGAGCCGAAAAGTTAACATACTGTAATTTACAGATCTACAGCACTGCAGCTTGACTTGCTCAGGTGCTCATCTCACACGGTTATATATAGTTACATTAATACAAACATTATTAAATTTTACTGGCATTCTGAACTTGATTTAACTTTATGTTCTGGCTTTCGTAGGCCCTTGAAAAGTCCGTAGGCCCTAGGCACAGTGTTTACTGCATGCGGGCATGCGGACTTCATAATGATTAGGTGGAATTCGGTAGACGTTTGAACTGTTTCTTTAAGGCAGGGATGCCATATATGATGGATACATCATGTCTCACTCAACAGTTCGGCCAGTTCAGTCCTGAGTTCTTCTTAGAACTACCAGCCACAGGTAGGGACCGTTTGATCTATCAGTATTATAGATGTGTTATTGTTAATGTAACCGATAAACCTACTTGACCTTTTTATGGCACAAAGGTTGTCACTTCATTTAAATAAAAACTTTTCGTTGTATTTGCATGTGTTGTATACTCATTTCTTATTGTGTTGTGTGCGTCCTGTTGAACACATGGCTGAGGACAATACAAATACTCGCTCAAACTAAGTATGTGATCATACACCCTAGACAACAACCGTCACAGATTGCACATGATCTTGACAGCAGCTTTAAATAGAGGTTCTTCTTATGTTATTATGTTTGAAATTTGGACAAACTTGTAAATTTCAGAAAAAAAATTACAAGTGAATTGATTTGGAAATATATTTTACATTGTCAGGAAAATCAGTAGATCATAAATGTCGGCAACTACAGAGTTTGAATGTAACGGTTAATGGCGTAACTTATGACGTCATGTCCAACACAAGTGACCATTCCTTCAATGTGACGTACGGAGAGTGCAGTATTGAGGTCACTAACGACACTGATGTCATCTTGACTACGGACTGCGTTGATGGATTTGAGTATCTGGAGTTTGAGAAGTCGTCTTTTGTGTCTGAGGTAACAAACACACCTGAGTAAATTGAGAAATTCTATCTTAATTATCAACTGAACAAATGTTGATGTAGATTTTAAAACTATTTACATTCAACTTATGTCCACATAGAATGTAATTTGCAGGCTTGCGGAGCCGAAGCCGAGGAGCCGGGAGCCGCTACTTTTTGCTGGAGCCGAAGCCGGAGCCGAAGCCGGAGCCGAAAAAATCTGGCGGCTCCACGGCTCCCAAATGTTGTTTTTTTTACACCAGAATTTTTTTTTTTTAGCTTTAAAATTCCAAATTAGTTTGATTGTTTGCCTCCTACAATTTAAAATGTTGTTATTTTTACGAAAGCCACAACAGTAACAGCCTTAAAATGATAGCGTGCACGCACATCACCACAAGAATTCTTTAACGGGGAATCGTTTTGTGTTCGTTTTAAATATTGTTTACCCTCCGAAATATTTTTAATGGCATGTTATTTTGTTATATGTAAAGTTGAAACAGTTTTATTTCATAGAATAATTGTATCAATCATTTAAAATAAATTTTTACTAAGATGACAAATAGAACGCGTCATTTCGTATTATTATTTGACCGCGAATCAGGCCCGTAGCGTGTGTGGGGGCCAGGGGGCTTAGCCCCCCTTGCGTTTTGTCTGGCCCCCTCTGCTTATTTGCTCTCCTTAGTAAAATGTATTACCTGCCCCCCCCAGCTATTGCCTGGCCCCTGTTGTAGAATGCCTGGCCCCTGCTGTAGAATTTTCACGCTACGACGCTGCCGCGAATTTGTAATAGACTAAAAACAAAATGGTCGCTTTCTGTATTTAACAATTTTATTATAAACAGAATATCTGAAATAGAGTAGATACATTTATAAGACTGTGGCTATACGGACCCGGGTCCCAATAAAATCCGATTGTTATTCGGACCCGTGGCAAATATGCACACTAAGCTTAGCTATATTTAAACTTTATTAGACGGAACCCGAAAAAATAATAATACAGAGTCCGCTTAGTGGAACCCTAGACACTGAGTAAAGATTAAATCATACAATTCAAACAATTATAAAAAAAAAACAATAATAAAGTTTATGTATAGCTAAGCTAAGTGCATATTTGCCACGGGTCCGAATAACAATCAGACTTGATTGGGACGGGGTCCGAATAAAAATCGGAGTTTATTGGTATCCGGGTCCGAATAGTCACTTCAAATTTATAAATAATAAATATATATACTGAAATCTTTAAAATATTTTAAATAATATATCATTTTACTATTTGCTAATTTGATCATTGAAATAACTTTTTTTTACTTATGTAAATGGCGATTAGTGAAACCTCGGTCGAAAATAATGATATGATTCTGGATGCACTGAAATGGTTTGTTTTTAGTAAAACCCACATGCATATATTTTTCAAGTTCCTGACTATGGGGCAGCCCCATAGCGTGAAAATTCTACATCAGGGGCCAGGCATTCTACAGCAGGGGCCAGGCAATAGCAGGGGGCATTTTACTAAGTAGAACAAATAAGCAGAGGGGTCCAGACAAAACGCACGCTACGGGCCTTCTATGGGGTTGAACGCGACAAAATTTGCATAACTTTTTATCTGCGGCATGTTAGCGTGGCGCAATTACAAAAATTTTTGTCTCGTGTGATACTATTTTAATAGGGAGCCGGAGCCGGAAAAAAATTTGGCGGCTCCGCAAGCCTGGTAATTTGTACACAGTCAAAGGGAATTAAAGACGATTCTAAAACATCAGCGTTCTAAGTCTCTGACCTTATTAAAAATTCAAATACGACTTGGTATTATTTTCTACTAGCTGTACCTTGCATAACCTATGCATATAGTTATATCCTCTTAGGCTTGATCGGTAGGCTAGGTTATTTTTGGTTTCGGGCAGATCCGATTTTTTCATGATTGTATTTTAAACTAGAATACTGTTGTATTAATGCTTTACTTTCGATTTAACACAGAACCCAAATCGCTTTTATTTATACCATGTGTCTACCATAGCATCACCATTGTTAATTATTTTTTGTAGCAGATGTTAATATAAAGTAACTTTAGAAGCGGGACGCGCTTAAATTAATGCATCGTATTCCATTTAGTTCAATGTAAGACTTGTTTCTTGTTTCAGTGGGATTTGGTATGTGACAGAGAATCTCTCTCAGATACAACACAAACAATCTTTGTAGCTGGTGAAATGTTTGGATCTTTTTTTCTCACCAGATTTGCTGATACGTGAGTTGCTCCAGGTTGAACATTTATATCAGGTGTCATAGTAATTAGGCAATGAGATGTTTGGGGAAATACAGTGTGAATAGTTTCCTTTGTTATACAAAAACAAACACTTAATTTAATAAGATTATGTAATATTACTTACCAAATGTTTAATATTCATTTAGTTTGCATTTTGATTATTTAAATTAAGGTCGGGGGGACGGGGGGGGGTCATACCATTTTTCTAACAGTTTATCTGATACAGTTATGTCCCATTTCGGGGAAGTAACTAAAAATTATTTTTTTTAAACTATTGAGAGATGTTCACGATGTTGTTAGCAGTGGCGGATGGTAGCTAAATTTAGTGTGGGAGCAGCTCAAGATAAGGGAAAAAAGACTTGTATAAACTAAATTAAACAAGAAACTTGATACAATTATAAAAGAACAATTATCAATTTTTATTTTTATTTTTTTACTTTTTAAAACCTTAAATTGTTACACCGGCACTGGAACAGTGACAGTGCTCTCTCTCTCTCCTCGCAGCCTCCCGACTTACTTTGCATCATGCGCACTACAGGCTCACACATCGCTGCTGAAACTGTGATGCAAAAAGTTTCTTATACATTTTTTGTCTTTTTTTCATAAACTCGGGCAACGTTAAAATGGCTACTAATATAATGCTCTAGTATTGTATGTTGTACAATGACTATACTGAATGTTGTATGTTGTACAATAACTATACTGAATGTTGTATGTTGTACAATAACTATACTGAATGTTGTATGTTGTACAATGACTATACTGAATGTTGTATGTTGTACAATAACTATACTGAATGTTGTATGTTGTACAATGACTATACTGAATGTTGTACGTTGTTCAATGATTATACTGAATGTTGCATGCTGTACAATAATTATACTGAATGTTGTATGCTATACAGTGATTATACTGAAGGTTGTATGTTGTACAACGACTATACTAAAATTATGTATGTTGTTCATACATTATACTGAATGTTTTCACTTGGTAATAGGGAGTGCTGCAGTTAAACACTGCTTATTCTCGAATTACCACTGGTAGCTAGTATAAAAATTAAAGTTGATGGCCGTCATTCAAAGAATTTAAATTAAAAAAAAAACAACACTAAAAGTAATACTTTTTTTTATTACGTACTATATTTGTGTAAGTACTTAACACATATTACTGAACTAGATCAAAGGCCCGGTACCCGGACCGGCGAGTGACTCCTTATAATTGAGTTGTATCCCTTTGACCATCTTTACACCTTTACATAATTTGCGCACTACTTGGAATTCTCGAGACTATTTTTAGCCAAGCAAGAGTTCACTCCCCTTGAGTGAGACTAAAATTTTGGAATTCCCCAGTCTATTTTTAGCACGCGCCCGTACGTACGCCAGGCTAGACGATTATGTATTAGATGGTATTAATTTATTACACTGATGATATATGTTTATTTCAAGCATAATTTCTATATTATTTATATAAACCGAATTTTTTTTATTGCAGTAATGGCAGGAAGAAGTCTTTTCTTGTGACAAATTTTATGTCATTTGTGATGTCAGTCATCTGCTCTTTCCCGCCCAATTTCGTTTTCTATGTTGTGTTCAAATTTGCATTCGGCGCTTTTTTTGCAGTTAAGTAGTAAGAGTTATCTACAATGACAACACGATGTGCATTCATAATTCACACTTCAAACAATAATATTGAATGACCACATTCTATGATTTTCTTCACCACAATACAAAAAAACAAACAAACAAACAAACAAATAATTTCATTTTGAATGACAACTCCAAATGCTTTCATTTACACAACTATGTTGAGTTGTGCGTTTGTAAAAACAAACCAAACCATAAATGATATATTTTGATAGTCATATCATCCTAATGCATAGGTAATGGCCATAAGAAGTAAAAAAAAGTTCGGGAGATTTATAGATTAGTGTGGTATGGATTCAGAAATAAAAATGTATACACCAAATATGTAGACAGAATTTAGAACCCCATTTAAATTGTTTTAAACCATGAAGACTTCATGTTGAAATTTGGATAACTGAATTGTTGTAATAAATTGTTGTATACATAAACCTAACTTATCTATCTATCTATCTATCTATCTATCTATCTATCTATCTATCTATCTATCTATCTATCTATCTATCTATCTATCTATCTATCTATCTATCTATCTATCTATCTATCTATCTATCTATCTATCTATCTATCTATCTATCTATCTATCTATCTATCTATCTATCTATCTATCTATCTATCTATCTATCTATCTATCTATCTATCTGTCTGTCTGTCTGTCTGTCTGTCTGTCTGTCTGTCTGTCTGTCTGTCTATCTATCTATTCATCTATCCATCCATGTTTGTGTTTTTCTGTCTACCTGTCAGTCAGTCTCTCTGGTCATATAATCTGAACTATCGTATGTTTAGAGTTCTCGTCAGTTGGCTTTCGTCATGATTGTCGAAATGATGCCCAAAAGCAGACGGGCACTGCCTGAACAAATAGAGTCATTCCTCTGGACAGCTGCTGTGTTGTTGATGTGTTTCATCGCTTACATCACGCGACATTTGAGTTGGAACTACACTCAGTTGACTCTGTCCATGACATCTGTCTACGTACTGATACAATGGTGGTAAGTCTATGACATCTGTCTATTTATTGATACAATGATACTAAGTCTATAACATCTGTCTATGTACTGATACAATGGTGGTAAGTCTATGACATCTGTCTATGTCCTGATACAATGGTGGTAAGCCTATGACATCTGACTGCGTACTGATACAATAGTGGACATTCTGTTGTAATACATGTCTGACATATTAAGAGCTACAATGTCACTTATTGACTTGATGACATTGTTGGTCATTGACCTCATAAAAAGTGTTAACTATCGACATGGTTACTTTTTTATTATTGACATAGTTATTTATGGCTCAATAATACATTATCTAATTACATAATTACTTTAGCTAAAGGTAAGCCTTTAGTTATATTATTTAAATAGCGAAGTCGATAGTAAATTGGACTCACATGCGTATGGTACAGGGTTATAGCCTGGTAAAGCTAAAATATTCGCCCCTGACTTATAGAGAGTAGATGGGCGCCACCAAGTTCATAAGACCAGAGAAAGGATGTTTGAAACATTGACGTGTCCATTCGTTCCTTCAAATGACCACATCGGCCCAAAGCAGGTACGCCGAGAGGGGGGCAGGGGGGGTCATTGCAAGGGGGCCCGGTCGCTCCAACCGTGTCAATTTTTTCACGACTCATTGTTTAATAAGGGGCCCGCAATGATGTCCTGCCCTGGGGCCCGTGCTGGCTCTCGGCGCCACTGGCCCAAAAGTAGAAAAAATAATTGTTTAACGGCATAATCCTATGGTAACTGTTTTAGAAAACAAAAATATGAACAATTAGAACTTGATCGGCTGAGAGTATCACTGATACGGCTTTAGAACGTAATTTTAGTCACCGATGAGATGTTTTTCTCAGGGCTGGGGAGCCGGTGTCGGTGTCGGAGGTGTCGGCAGTTTTTGCCCGGTGTCGGCATTTGTACTTTGTCCGGAGTCGATGTTGGTGTCGGTGTCGGCATTTGTACTTTGTCTGGAGTCGGTGGCGTCATTTTTACTTAGTCCGGAGTCGGTGTCGGCACAAAAATCGGCCCCCAAAAAACGTTAGAAAAAAAAATTAGAACTTTAATAAACAATTCAGAACAATGTCAGACAGTTCTTAGCCAATATTTAAAGTGTTCACCAAGTTCTTCTTTTCTTTTTAAATAAATACAATGGTAAATCTTTTTATCAACAAATGTATTATTTTCCAAAGCGAGATTCTCTACAGTACATCGACTTGACAAAATTAACAGAATTGTGACTGAAAGCAGATAGGAAGGCTACTAGCCATGTTCACTCAGTTATTCACTCAATCATTGTAAGTTATAAGAAATGTTAAGTTTGCATCTCTCTATCAATATCCATGTTGGAGAAAGATTACACACAAACCTATTCAAGTCTTTTAGAACCTAAACGAATGACCTGTTTCAAATGTTCCTACACAATCAAACTTAACTCACAACTAACACTCTCCAAAGCTTAAATTCTCTTAGCGAGACTGAAACATTCCCAATCTACTTCACAAGGGCACTACATAAAAGCACTGTTCGTAGCTAGCTATTGAGGCGCCATCGTTCTGAAAAGTGTGCAACCTATTACAATACATAACATTTTTCACAACATATTTCAGGTTTAATTCGGTTGTAAAATAACGATTCCTTCCTCTATTTACAGTTAAGTATGTTGTGTCTTCATACGTCTCTATACTTCACTATAGCGCAATATATTTTACCAGAAAAGTATATATTGTTTATTGAAAGTATACATTTTTTTTTAATATCTATAGCAAAAGAAAAAGTATAAATATACAATTAGACGTGCATCTTTATATATAGTAAGAGAGATATACAGGGAAAATAGATACACAGTTTTTTTCCCTTTCCCTATATATATCAATACCAGCAAATGTACTTTTATTTGACAATAGGTTCATCGACGAGTCTTTACGTTGGCTGTGTGAGGCCAAGAAGTATACAGAAGTAGAACAGCTGGTTGACAAAATGGCCAGAATTAATGGAGTTGATCCAAAGAAATCTCTTGATCTATTAAGAAATAATGTGTTTTCTGTCCACTGCCATGACTCGGATGACAGCAACAATAAAACAGAGGTATTTTGTAACATTGACAGATGTATTTGTAGCAATAGTAACATAAACAGAAGTACTTGTAGAAATAGTAACATAAACAAAGATATTTATACAAAGAGTAATATTGATGTAGCCGCTCTTTCTAGATATGAGATTGATGTCGTTTTAAGCCAAGTAGATTTCATGACGCTGTTTTTGTCCTGTTGTGTACTTATTTTTTTTGAAGCTGTAGCCCTGTTGTTAACGTTTATTTTATCATTTCCAAATTGTCATATAGTTTACTCAAGAGTTTTTTTTTATGGATAGGCAGCTGCCTAAGTTTATATGTCCGGTGTGTCAGGCCCGCTACATGGAAGGGAAATCTAAGCTCTTGTCGGGCCACTGCTAAAAAGACCACAGTCGGGGATGTCATGAAGTCTCCACTTGTAAAAAAATTAAAAAGGACCCGAAATTTTGAAAGAGGGTGGCATTGACAGTCTAGTGAAATTCATTGTGTCGCTAAATGAGCCTTGCATACGGCCCTTTAATATCGTGATAATTGCTTTGGTCAACATATGATGATATTAATGTAGATGTATCTTTTATTATCATTGAACGACACAGGGGAATGTCTCTGCATTCTGAACTCATGTGCAAATATTTTTGTAACAATCTTCTTTTCCATCCAGCCAGATGTTGCCGACAATAAGAACAAAATTGTTAACAAAGATACAAATTTATCTTCATTTATTAAAAACAGAAACTTATTGAGAATAACTATTATCTCTTCTTCTTTATGGTAAGTCATGATGCTGTAATGGATATGATTATAATTTCATGTAATTTCGAAATGTACAAATGTTATTTTTAACACATTAAGTTTTCCAAGCTCTACTATCCTAATATTTTGGTACTTGAGTTCTTAAAAAAGGACACTAATATAATAATATATCTTTTTTAAATACATTAATTTAGGGGTAGGCAAAAGTTTTGGCCCTAGTGCCACATTAAATTGGCAGTTGCTAGCTGAGAGATGCGTCATAAACAACCGATCTCATCGATTGGTCTATATAACACTTCACCAAATTCATTTGTGAATAAAAATATATCTGATAGATAAAATAACAACAACAATAATACATAGGGATGTTTTATATAGTAATAAATTACATCATAACATGATTGTAGAATACAACGAAATGACAAAACATACATGTCAGAGTGTTCTGATTCTAACTTCTCGACCAGTTTATTAATACATACATTATTACAGAGAATCTTCTGGCCCAAATACTTTATGAATCTTTTCACACTTAAATACGTCCTGGCTAGTGGTATCATTTATATCAATTTCAAATAAAGAATTTCTTCTGTGAAAACATTTTCATCCATTCCACGGATATAAATAGTGAGTTGTCTTATCAGTGCATTAAAAGCCAAAGTATAAAAAAAATTCTGCTCGAATTTCTTTATGAGTTGTTTTCAGTCTTTCAGACTTTACTTTGATATTTATCTTCAGATATACACTTACTTTGATATTTATCTTCAGATATACACTTTTAATATTTATCTTCAGATATACACTAACTTTGATATTTATCTTCAGATATACACTAACTTTGATATTTATCTTCAGATATACACTTACTTTGATATTATCTTCAGATATACACTTTGATATTTATCTTCAGATATGCACTAACTTTGATATTTATCTTCAGATATACACTTACTTTGATATTTATCTTCAGATATACACTTTAATATTTATCTTCAGATATACACTTACTTTGATATTTCTCTTCAGATATAAACTTACATATCATCAGAGCGCTACTATGTCTTTCTTTTAATCCTCTCAATACAAATAATAATCCAACATTTATACAGTTCAATCCACTAGCTTGTGATCCATGATTTTTATTAATGTAAAATAACTAAAGTTAAGCAACATTTAGAATTAATATACCTTTGGAAATGTATGTTAGGGAAATGCCATTCAAATCTAAACCTTCCTTAGTCTTAAGTTTGGTTATTTTTATCATGAGTATAATGTATCATAGCCTATACAGTTTAGTCAAACATAAACATATGCAGAGAAGATGTGGAGTTAAAACTATAATCACCAACCATGTCTTCGTCTCAGTACTGTTAAGTCATCATGTGAGATCCTTAATGACGTCCCACAAGATTCCACTGTCTACCGATGTACCAATTCATGTATCAGATATCACCCAGTAGTGTTTACTATTACCAGTTTCTCATACACCCGTCATCCTCGCGGGCCGTATGTTGCCGGCCCCGTTTCGTAACCAATATTTCATGGAAAACGCTTTATTTATTAAACAACTTTCATTCTAAAGCCGCAACAGAGATGCCAAATTTACTAAAACCATTTTCTGTGATAGGTCGAAACAAGAAAGATTTCATATTTTTTTACAAAACCGCACATGAGTTACAAATTAAGATGCCTTGTTTGAAAAAAAAAATAAACTTAAATGCTGTCGGGGAAAATATTACGAAATAGAAAAAAATCTGAACTCACGAATTATATTACGGCTTTACTTACCAAATCTCAAACATTTTGATGTGTGATACAGCATAAATAATTTCAGCTTATCTCATATAGCCTGATTAAATGAGACAAAGTTTATACTAATGGTGTGCCTGTCAACTTGGTTTATACTAAAGGTGTGAATGCCAACTTGCTTTATACTAAAGGTATGCCTGCCAACTTGGTTTATACTAATGGTGTGCCTGCCAACTTGGTTTATACTAATGGTGTGCCTGCCATCTTGGTTTATACTAAAGGTGTGCCTGCCAACTTGGTTTATACTAAAGGTGTGCCTGCCAACTTGGTTTATACTAAAGGTGTGCCTGCCAACTTGGTTTATACTAAAGGTGTGCCTGCCAACTTGGTTTATACTAAAGGTGTGCCTGCCAACTTGGTTTATGCTAAAGGTGTGCCTGCCAACTTGGTTTATACTAAAGGTGTGCCTGCCAACATGGTTTATGCTAAAGGTGTGCCTGCCGACTTGGTTTATGCTAAAGGTGTGCCTGCCGACTTGGTTTATGCTAAAGGTGTGCCTGCCAACTTGGTTTATACTAAAGGTGTGCCTGCCAACTTGGTTTATACTAAAGGTGTGCCTGCCAACTTGGTTTATTCTAAAGGTGTGCCTGCCAACTTGGTTTATGCTAAAGGTGTGCCTGCCAACTTGGTTTATTCTAAAGGTGTGCCTGCCAACTTGGTTTATACTAAAGGTGTGCCTGCCAACTTGGTTTATACTAAAGGTGTGCCTGCCAACTTGGTTTATACTAAAGCTGTGCCTGCCAACTTGGTTTATACTAAAGGTGTGCCTGCCAACTTGGTTTATACTAAAGGTGTGCCTGCCAACTTGGTTTATATTAAAGGTGTGCCTGCCAACTTGGTTTATGCTAAAGGTGTGCCTGCCAACTTGGTTTATACTAAAGGTGTGCCTGCCAACTTGGTTTATGCTAAAGGTGTGCCTGCCGACTTGGTTTATGCTAAAGGTGTGCCTGCCGACTTGGTTTATGCTAAAGGTGTTCCTGCCAACTTGGTTTATACTAAAGGTGTGCCTGCCAACTTGGTTTATACTAAAGGTGTGCCTGCCAACTTGGTTTATACTAAAGGTGTGCCTGCCAACTTGGTTTATACTAAAGGTGTGCCTGCCAACTTGGTTTATACTAAAGGTGTGCCTGCCAACTTGGTTTATACTAAAGGTGTGCCTGCCAACTTGGTTTATTCTAAAGGTGTGCCTGCCAACTTGGTTTATGCTAAAGGTGTGCCTGCCAACTTGGTTTATACTAAAGGTGTGCCTGCCAACTTGGTTTATACTAAAGGTGTGCCTGCCAACTTGGTTTATACTAAAGGTGTGCCTGCCAACTTGGTTTATACTAAAGGTGTGCCTGCCAACTTGGTTTATACTAAAGGTGTGCCTGCCAACTTGGTTTATACTAAAGGTGTGCCTGCCAACTTGGTTTATATTAAAGGTGTGCCTGCCAACTTGGTTTATGCTAAAGGTGTGCCTGCCAACTTGGTTTATACTAAAGGTGTGCCTGCCAACTTGGTTTATGCTAAAGGTGTGCCTGCCGACTTGGTTTATGCTAAAGGTGTGCCTGCCGACTTGGTTTATGCTAAAGGTGTTCCTGCCAACTTGGTTTATACTAAAGGTGTGCCTGCCAACTTGGTTTATACTAAAGGTGTGCCTGCCAACTTGGTTTATACTAAAGGTGTGCCTGCCAACTTGGTTTATATTAAAGGTGTGCCTGCCAACTTGGTTTATACTAAAGGTGTGCCTGCCAACTTGGTTTATACTAAAGGTGTGCCTGCCAACTTGGTTTATACTAAAGGTGTGCCTGCCAACTTGGTTTATACTAAAGGTGTGCCTGCCAACTTGGTTTATGCTAAAGGTGTGCCTGCCAACTTGGTTTATACTAAAGGTGTGCCTGCCAACATGGTTTATGCTAAAGGTGTGCCTGCCGACTTGGTTTATGCTAAAGGTGTGCCTGCCGACTTGGTTTATGCTAAAGGTGTGCCTGCCAACTTGGTTTATACTAAAGGTGTGCCTGCCAACTTGGTTTATACTAAAGGTGTGCCTGCCAACTTGGTTTATACTAAAGGTGTGCCTGCCAACTTGGTTTATGCTAAAGGTGTGCCTGCCGACTTGGTTTATGCTAAAGGTGTGCCTGCCGACTTGGTTTATGCTAAAGGTGTGCCTGCCAACTTGGTTTATACTTTCATCCATAACAGGACGATAGTTTTTATTTAATACATAGATTTAAGAGGACGGGTTGGTCGTGTGGTGCAGAGTGCTCGTGTGTAAATCGGAGGGTTCAAATCTCAGTGAGAAACTTGGGATTTTTTCAGGTCAGATTGAAAGTTCCCAAGTCACACAGCCTCAACTGAGTACGTGACTCTAAGTTGGGGATTAAAGTGTCTGGGAGTTGGGCTATTCACACAATCAATCAATATATACTGTGGCTACTGAAACAAATACATTCTACACTTCATCTGCCCCGATGAGCCCTTTGGGGAATAAGGGAACTATAGATAAATTTAGGTTTATATTATTGGTGCGCTAGTACTTTGGCTAATTTGTAGCTTTAAGATCTAACTTTAGGTGGTTGAAAAATAAGAAGCATTGGATAAACATCACTTGTTTTTTATTACATATTATAGTAACTCTTAGTTCTGTTTACAAATTTAAATAACACACAGGCGTGGATTCCAATAGTATTTACTATCTTTTTAACACATAGACAACGACAATAACATCACGGCCATCTTCTTGCCGGCTTCTACGTCACTCTCTCTACTGCGTCATCACGTTCACTCTGTAGACTGTAAGGTGCGCACCGAGGGGGTCGTAACACTGCCCCCCTCTTAAATCTGTCCGTCCCGCACAGGTCAGTTCTCACAACAGAATTTGCAAGGTCTATCGAGGTGCGGGCGTTTAGCCGTCTGATCTCCATGCATCTTTTAGCGTCCGGGATGCTGGCGTAGAATTTGGATCGATCGGGGTGCTTGTTCCTCTGGACCAGCTCTTGGGACTGGCCACCAGAGCAGGCGCAGCAGGTGGGGTCGCTGGCCTCATTAGGTACTGGGCCTTCATTAGGTTCTGGGCCTTCATTATGTGCTGGGCCTTCATTAGGTGCGGGGACTTCATTATGTGCTGGGCCTTCATTAGGTTCGGGGCCTTCATTAGGTGCGGGGACTTCATTAGGTGCTGGGCCTTCATTAGGTGCGGGGACTTCATTAGGTGCTGGGCCTTCATTAGGTGCTGGGACTTCATTAGGTGCGGGGACTTCATTATGTGCGGGGCCTTCATTAGGTGCGGGGACTTCATTAGGTGCTGGGCCTTCATTAGGTGTTGGGCCTTCATTAGATGCGGGGACTTCATTAGGTGCGGGGACTTCACTAGATGTTGGGCCTTCATTAGATGCTGGGACTTCATTAGGTGCGGGGACTTCATTAGGTGCGGGGCCTTCATTAGGTGCGGGGCCTTCATTAGGGTATCCGCAGCAGTCGTTGTACTCTCTCCGGTTGTTATTGCTGCATGGCATGTTTCCCTGCCAAAGGCTGGCTAAATTGTTTTCACTAGCATCCATTTTTGCTGTGTAGAAATTTGTTAGGTTGTCTGGATATTCATTGTAATCAGGGCTGCGGTTGCAACCAGCTTTCAGACTTTCTGCAGACCGATCATTCTCACAGGGGCTCAGATCGCTGGGCGGCTCTTCTTGGATTAGTTCCTTCTCGTGCGCTACGTTTTGGATGACCACATCATCAGGTATCACGTTTTGGATGACCACATCATCAGGTGCCACTTCTTGGATGACCACATCCTCAGGTACCACTTCATGGATGACCACATCCTCAGGTACCACTTCTTGGATGACCACATCCTCCAGTACCACTTCCTGGATGACCACATCCTTAGATACCACTTCATGGATGGCCACATCTTCAGATAAAACTGGCCGCATGTGTGTGTCTGCTTCAATGATTAACTTTGTCTGTCTCTGAGTCATGTTTTCTTTTGTTGTCGTTTCATTCACTTTTGGTAATTCAATCTTTGCTTTCTCGGTTCTTGTGTTAAGATCTTCCTTCAGATATCCTATTTCGTCTCTTATTGCTTGAAGTAATTCCTTTCATTCTTAAGTAATTCTTTCATTTCATTCTGGCCTTCTTTCATTTCTTTTCTAAATTTTTCGTTTTCAGACTCAAAACGGTGGCTTTCAGGATATTTCCTCACTTTATCAGGGCATCCTTTAGTCTAGAGGCCAATTGCTCCCTGTTGCCGTCAGTAGGAAGGTCCCTATTACCTAATTCTTCTATCAAATCTACGACTAGAAGTTTACTTAGCTTCTTACCGGCCATTTTCAGAAAAAGAAATTCCGACCTCTGACACCAATGTAGTAACTCTTAATTCTGTTTACAAATTAAAATAACACACAGGCGTGGATTCCAAGAGTATTTACTATCTTTTTAACACATAGACAACGACAATAACATCACGGTCATTTTCTTGCCGGCTTCTACGTCACTCTCTCTACTGCGTCATTGCGTTCACTCTGTAGACTGTACGGTGCGCACCGAGGGGGTCATAACAATATGTTTCAAATGTAGTCGAATATATATTTTTGTATACGAGCTGTATACAAATATTTTCAGCATTTAAAAAACAAACGGACATTGAAATAAACGTCACTTTGTGTTTGTTCTTTATAATTTGTGTTTTTTCCACCTATCACTGATACGGATTTGGTAAAAATCGGCATCTTGTAAGCCGTATCATCGATATGGTTTTAGTAAAACAAAATGGCAATTTGTACCTGTATCAACGATAAAGCTTGTCCACTTAGAATTCCATAATTATTTTTATCGGCTAACAGTAGCTGTGTGTGCAGTAGTTGTGTGTACAGTAGTTGTGTGTACAGTAGTTGTGTGTACATTAGTTGTGTGTGCAGTAGGTGTGTGTGCAGTAGGTGTGTGTGCAGTAGTTGTGTGTGCAATGGTTGTGTGTGCAGTAGTTGTGTGTGCAATGGTTGTGTGTGCAGTAGTTGTGTGTGCAGTAGTTGTGTGTGCAGTAGTTGTGTGCGCAGTAGTTGTGTGTGCAATGGTTGTGTGTGCAGTAGTTGTGTGTGCAATGGTTGTGTGTGCAGTAGTTGTTTGTGCAGTAGTTGTGTGTGCAATGGTTGTGTGTGCAGTAGTTGTGTGTGCAATGGTTGTGTGTGCAGTAGTTGTGTGTGCAATGGTTGTGTGTGCAGTAGTTGTGTGTGCAGTGGTTGTGTGTGCAGTAGTTGTGTGTGCAGTAGTTGTGTGTGCAATGGTTTTGCGTGCAGTACTTGTATAGGAAAAGTTTACTGCAGATATTCTGCTATTATAATTATACTACATGTACCCTCCAAAATCTCTGCAAAGAGTTATATTCCCTCAGGTTGATCAGTAGGCTAGATCCGATTTTTTCTTATGATGATATTACAATTTAAAGATGCAATATGTTGTAGAAAAACATAAAAACAAAACATAATATATACAATATATATATATATATATATATATATATATATATATATATATATATACGCACATATATTTGGCTTTTTTGTTACTTACTAGTTATCAAAGGCCCGGTACCCGGACCGGCGAGTAGGCACACAGTTGGAGTTGAAAATGGTGATATATATTTTAGCGCGTTAACAATCAGTCTATATCGGAGGTGTGCGGATCTTGAAATTTAGCGTCCGCGTCCGTCCGCGGATTTCTATCAATGATCCGCGTCCGCAGAATCTTACAACATTGGTCCGCAGTCAGTCCGCATTGCTGAAATTTAGCTGTTTAAATGACTTGAAATTTTTTATGGTAACGCTAAAGAAGATCCGCGTCAGTCCGCGAGTCCGCAACTTAACCATACGAAGCATCCGCTGTTAGTCCGCTGATTCGGAAAAGTCTGCGGATCTGCGTCCGCAAGCGGACGCGTCCGCTGTCCGCTCATCTCTGGTCTATATACTTGCAGTGGCCCCAAGGACATGAACAGATTATTGTAGTCTAAATACATTTGAGAATATGGACTCCTAATAATACATCAAATAAAATTCATATGTTAAATAGTTCCTCCCAAAAAAAATAATCCTCACTATGGGTAGACATAAACAACAACTCTTAAAATCATATTCCTTCATAATATTTTAATGGACTCCTTTCCAAACAGTTATTCATTTAATGTTTTATGATGTTCAACATGGCGTATTTAAAAAAAAAAGAGAGACGCGAGTGAGTGCTTGTGTTAAGCACAACGCTACATGTTTAACAGGTGGTTTATTTACTGTTTTACATTGTAGCATAGTACAATTAACTAAGAAAAATTGCCGACCCGGCAGTGCAGAACCTAGGGATTTACGGGCCCTGTGGCTTGGCCTCTTTGGGGGCTGCCCCTGCATTTTGGCATGAGATATTTTTTTGACGCTTCTCAAGCTTGGTCCCGAGAAGAAAGAATCGTTGTGTAGCTTTAGCTGACCTTCAATTAAAAACATAGTATTCCATCAATGCAGTTGAGGCCGCAGACGCAGAAAACATTAGGCCTCTTAAAAAAGAAAGACATATCAAAGCTTTCAACATTATAGTTCTGTGAAGCCAATGCCGAACCAAGGGATTTTAGGCATCTTCGGGAGCCACTACATTTTGACATGAGATAATGTACTTAATATTTAGTTTAAAAAATATTTTGGGGGCCCTCCTCAAACTGGGCCCCCTCCATACACCCTCTGTGTGAAGCCCCCATCATAAATGATTAGTTTGCATTGTAAACGTTGTGTTCGGCGCTACTCAAACTCAACCCTTATTCATTTCATTCATGTGACGTAATAGTCAAAAAATGAAAAAAAAAAGTGACGTATATAAGGTTAGTAATAAAGGGAGATAATTGTACATTAGAAATAGACATATTTTAGAAATAATAACAATTTAAACAATATAAATATTACATTATATTTAGGTATCCATATTTTGGTTTAAAATTGAGATTGTGGAACATAACACAGAATATTAATTGAACGATTTCTGTAAATATTTCTTTTACGATCGCTTCTCATTTAATAACTAATTGAACACCATAGATTTATTACGTTACTGTGAGATATAGATAGGCCTTTGGAACCACGTTTCGTTTTAAATTTGTTTCGGAGAGTATCACAGAATATTTTGGCATGATTTTGTGTAACTTCTCCTAAGATCGCTTCTTGCCCTTTGGTAATGATTGAGGCGGTCGAAAACAGTATCACATTGTGATTGCCATTTGGCATTCACGATCTTACCTGCCGTATGTTAGTGTACGGTGTTTTGTCACCTCGGCACTAAACATATGGCTGGTCCAATGTCAATTCTGGCAGCCATGTAGGAGAATTTTTACTCGGCTGGCCAGTTGGTAGCCGGATTATGCATGTCAAGAAGAAAACAGTAAATGTTTCTGCCATCTTTGAATTGTCTATGCCGCCATCTTGGATGAATTGTTTATGCCGCCATGTTGGATGACAGACGGAAGTCGCGATGACAGACGGAAGTCGCGATGACAGACGGAAGTAGCGATGACAGACGGAAACCGGAACATATGATGTAAAATTTGTATTATAGAAGATGTGAAAACCGTATAAACTATTCAAAATTGTAAATAAAAAAAAATCATGTATCGAATCTAGACGCCGGCAATATTTTATTATTTTTTTGTACTTTCGATTTAACGCAGACGAAAGACCTCTATTATTTTAAGAAATATGTTGCAGGTTCATTGATGCTCTGGCATACGATGGGCTTATGATGATTTCTCCAGACTTAACTGATGACTTTTATCTGGGATTTGTTCTTGGTGTTGTCATAGAGTTCCCTGCGACCATCATATTTTGTTTACTAATAGACAGGTAGTCATAACGTATTTTTGTTCGCAAACCTGTAATCTCGTTTGTTTTTGTTCATACCGGAGTATTATTTAAAGTTAAGATATAATAGCTGTTTGAATGCTAATATTAGCTCAAATTTATTATATTTTTTTGGTTATATATCACATTTCAGAATCGGCAGAAAAAACTGCATCAATATATTTCACCCAGTGGCCGGAATCTTTCTCTTGGTGTCTACTATTTTATTAAACACACAACTGTCTGGTGAGTCAAAACATTCAGTTTAAACACACAACTGTCTGGTGAGTCAAAACATTCAGTTTATTCACACAACTGTCTGGTGAGTCAAAACATTCAGTTTAAAGACACAACTGTCTGGTGAGTCAAAACATTCAGTTTATACACACAACTGTCTGGTGAGTCAAAACATTCAGTTTAAAGACACAACTGTCTGGTGAGTCAAAACATTCAGTTTATACACACAACTGTCTGGTGAGTCAAAACATTCAGTTTAAAGACAATTTTATAAATATTTTATGTACTAACGACTCTTATTGGGTTACTCATTGGCGCTTAGACTTTGAGTTTGCGCGATGCGGTAACGGAATTAAAGCACTTACGTCGTTCTTTATCTGTGTCCAGTCAAATATGTCCAGTCACTATGTCCTGTCAACTACGTCCAGTCAACTACGTCCAGTCAACTATGTCCAGTTACGAGTGTCCAGTTTCCTATATCCTGTCAACTATGTTCAGTTTCTTGTATCCTCTCAACTATGTCCAGTTAACCTTGTCCAGCTACCTATGTCCAGTTACGTATATTCATTTGAACATGTTCATTTCTCCAAGCTCAATTCCCACGCACCTGTGTCGAGTACTATTGTCAAGTTACCATTGTCTTCCTTTCAGATATGGAGATAACGAATGGCATTCTGAGAATTAAGATTGCATTTTAATGTTGATAGAAATAATTCCCTAAAAATATAAAATACTAAGATATTTTATCTTATAAAAGTAGACGAAATAAAATCAATCCAATGATTCTGTCTAGAAAACAAAAGTAAAGAAAAAAAAAACAGGGCGCGGCATTCGACATGAACGCCCTAGGTTCGGTCCATGCTGTGAGATCGGGATGAAAGTTCCCAGGTCCACCCATTTTAAAATGAGTACCGGACATTAGCGGGGGAAGCATGGACACCGTGTTACAAATCTACCGTATCTACATATCTGTGCTACATATCTATGCCTGCTGTAGTGCCTCCATAGGCATTGCACTACAAAGAGCTGTCCTATTTATAGATAGAGGATAATGAGACATAAAATTTCATCCTTACAGGGACTTAAAAAAATATGAACAAAAATTATTCATTGTAAACTTAAATCATTTGACTACATGATGATTTATCTGTATGTTGCGAGTTCCTTCAAATAATGTTGCAAGTACTCCAAATACTGTAGCAAAGTACTCCGTCGGAGATGCCAAATAATGTTGCAAAGTACTCCAAATACTGTTGCAAAGTACTCCGTCGGGGGTGCCAAATAATGTTGCGAAGTTCTTTTATAATCTTGTGGTAGAAGTTCCAACAACAGTGAAAAACACTAATATATTTAATCTACCAAAATGACGTATACACGTCTAGAACTCAGAATAAACTACAGCTCGATGGATGAATGACGTCATAGAGACTGTGGTGGGCAGAGCCTACCAAATATTATATGATTGAAATTGTGTTCTAAGCTAAGGGAGGGTAAATGATTCAAAACTTGATACTTTTAAGATGAAGAACTTTTCTTTGTGTAACCATTTTCTCCACTCAAAGCTTCAATCTCTTTCTTTCTTTATTTTGGAAACATTTTGTAATCAATTTTTGAGGCACTGTTTAGTGCTAGATTTTCTTGAAATTTTACATACAGGTTCTTGCAATATAACAATGCATGATTCAGTAATTATTTTCTCAATATATTTTTTTTTATTCAATTTGAACAAATTTGAATAAAAAATAATTCTCATTCTTCATTATACCCGTGTGTAACTACGACAGCGACACCAATAAATGGGTTACTTCCCTTGCATTATTACTACATGTTTCAGATTAGATTTGTCTAAACACATGATTACTGATATGATAAAAAAAAAAACAATTTCAAAATTAAAAAAAAAAATTAAAAAAAAAAAAAGGTTTGTTTTAAAAACTCTATTTTTTCGTGTCTTGTTACATGTATAATTTATAGTGTCTTGCTACATGTATAATTTATAGTGTCTTGTGACATGTATAATTTATCGTGTCTTGTGACATGTATAATTTATCGTGTCTTGTGACATGTATAATTTATAGTGTCTTGTGACATGTATAATTTATCGTGTCTTGTGACATGTATAATTTATCGTGTCTTGTGACATGTATAATTTATCGTGTCTTGTGACATGTATAATTTATTGTGCCCTGTGACATGTATAATTTATCGTGTCTTGTGACATGTATAATTTATTGTGTCTTGTTACATGTATAATTTATCGTGTCTTGTTACATGTACAATTTATCGTGTCTTGTTACATGTACAATTTATCGTGTCTTGTTACATGTATAATTTATCGTGTCTTGTGACATGTATAATTTATCGTGTCTTGTTACATGTACAATTTATCGTGTCTTGTTACATGTACAATTTATCGTGTCTTGCTACATGTATAATTTATCGTGTCTTGTTACATGTATAATTTATCGTGTCTTGTGACATGTATACTTTTCCTTTAAACACAAGACACGATCAATGAGTTATTAAGTATATTTAAAATAAAGTTTACAATCTTGTCAGATTACATTCCTGGACATTATTGGTTTTCACTTGTGTTATCTCTACTTGGAAGATTGTCTCTGTCTACAGCATACTCAGCAGCCAATATTTATGTACCTGAGTTATTCCCTACGTCAGTCAGGTAAATATATTGACTGCGTATTACTTGATTTATCTATCTATCTATCTGTCTATCTATCTATCTATCTATCTATCTATCTATCTATCTATCTATCTATCTATCTATCTATCTATCTATCTATCTATCTATCTATCTATCTATCTATCTATCTATCTATCTATCTATCTATCTATCTATCTATCTATCTATCTATCTATCTATCTATCTATCTATCTATCTATCTATCTATCTATCTATCTTTCTTTCTTTCTTTCTTTCTATTATCTATTATTTATTTGTGTCTATCTATCTAATAATCTGTTTGTCGGTCCGTCTATGATACAAGCTTTGATAATCTTTCTGTCCAATCATTGTTTTATAAACTGAGCATACAATCTTTAATCTGTAATTTACAGAGGGATTTTTAGAAATTTGTTACTGCCTTATCTATAGGTCAAAAATATTTTTTTTATAATTTACTGTATTTTTTTCCCCAGAAATACAGGTTTTGGAATAGCTGGCATTTTCTCGTTTCTGGGGTCTACAATAGCGCCATATACAAGGACATTGGTAAGATTGAGTTATTGGAAAAAACCTATTGGTTTTTAAATGCTAAACGCTCACTCCAAATTCTGCACAAAATTGCGGCATAAATAAATATTTAATTGCTTTTCATTTTAGTTTCGTTCATATATGATCCATAATTTAACCTGGAATCTAACAGAGAAGTCATGGTACAAAGTGACGTAGTGAAAGGGGGAAGGGGAGGGGTCATCATGCACATTGGCGCTACTCACAAAGGGCCGGTATATGGTATATTTTACATATTATATTATATGGTTTCAAATGTGGGGGGGGGCGATAAAAAGGTATTGTGCCCTAGGCACGAGTTAAGCTCGCTACGCCACTGCTGGTACATGATACAAATTGTCATACTAGTCTATATTATAAAATAAAACTCAAAACAGTTCTTTTTAATTTTTGTTTTCATTAGAGAAATGCGGCATAAATCAATTGTGATGATATCCTCATAAAAATACATATCCCAATAAATTGACTTTTTTTTTTTGTTGAGAAAATGAAATTTGACAGTCAATTGTTCAAAGATTTGCAGTGGCTGGGAAAAAAAAAACTCGTGTTAATTTTATTTTAGTTTTCTCGTCGTAATGATACTGTTTAATGATTATTGTTAGATCTTTGTCGAACATTTATAGATCAGTTGCTAAAAGTATTTTGATTTCTTTTTATATTACATAAAACAATGATAAAAACAAGTTCTATCTGAGGTTTAAACACATGTTTTGACCTTTACTCATATTATAACAAAACACTTACATTGAAACCAGAATATTTTTTTTTTCAGAGCAGGCACGTACCTTGGGCCCCTGGAGTTGTATTTGGTTCCTTGTGTCTACTAGTACCGGTGACAACCAGAATTCTTCCAGAGACAAAAGGTCATGAACTGACCCAGACCCTGGATGACCTGGACAAGATCATGAAGAAAACATCCATCAATGAGACAAAACTTTAGAGAAATATTTGTTATCCACAGAGTATAAATTTGGTGTCTTTGAGTACTCTGTGCAGTAATTCCATGATTTTGTTGACTTTGTCCCAGCTCTGTAAAAACCAAACCTAATGGGTCAAAAATATGACGTGATGAGATAAATGTCAAGATGATTGGACGATGAACTATGACTACATGACTACCGCACCTTCTTCTTTCTTTGGCTCTTCAGCCCATTCAGGCCCTGGCCTGCCTAACTACTCTTTTCCACTTTTCCGATTCATAGTCTTCTTCCTCCACACTCTCACTCCTATGGCTTTAAAATCTTTCTCCACTTCCTCCAACCATCTGTTTCTTGGTCTGCCTTTAGGCATTTTCTCATTAGGTGTTGCCTTATATATTGCTTTGGAACTCTTTTGTTTTCCATTCATTTTGATTTCAGCTGTTATATTTGGTTCTTCATACAGTTCGTACAGTTCTGAATTGGTTCTACTTCTCCACTCGTTATTGTCCTTTATTGGCCCATATATTTTCCTAAATATTTTCCTTTCCCAAGTGTTTACCATATTTTCTGCTTGCTTGCTATTATCTCATCAGACATGTATACATTTTGTTTCAAAAAAAAAGGGTAAAAACTGTTTTTGTTTTTTATTTTCATTGACATTTATTAACTGTAGAAATTATTGTTTATTCCTGAATCGATAAATGTGGCTAGTAAAAACGAAACCAGATAAAACATCCCACCATTCAGTTATGACTTACAAAAGTCATCTTTAATACTTGATGATTTTGCTACAACGCGCTGTGTACAATACAAGTTATTATTTAGTACATTCAATCATATCAATCTATTTATTTATTTGTAATGAATTATCTATGTTTATCTTTTATATATCAAATAATCTGAGGAAAAAAAAGAGAGAGAGAGAGAGAGAGAGAGAGAGAGAGATAGAGAGAGAGAGAGAGAGAGAGAGAGAGAGAAGAGGGGTGCTAAATATCATGTCATTATGCTATGCACTTCTGATGCCAGCCCTCTGAAGAAGAGGATCCTGATTTTATTAACTGTCAATGTTAAGGATATTTTTGTTAGAATTACAATGCATATACCTGAACCTGACAGAAGTGTACTTGATAAAGATGATTGATATAATATTTAATATACACAACTGTACAGGATAAGGGTACGTCTACGGCGCTAATTTGATGGGACGCCAAAGTGAGTAACGAAAAACGCAAATTTGGTTTAAATTCTATAACGTTTTACGTTTCTTGCGTTTGTCAGTTTAAACTTGGTGCTCATTTCTATGGCTGTCATCACAAACGTTTTCCAGTAGATTTACAATCTGGGCCTTGATCTCAACGGTAGGAAATCTTAAACATCAAGTGAATAATTTCCAAGTAAAACCACTGTTATATAAACAATGATAATATAGTGGGAACTCTAATAAAACTGTAGGCTCAATACATGAGGCATTAAACTGAGGTGCCTGATATGGTTAATAATCAGAATATATCAAAGGGAGATAAATCTTTGGCAAACAAAATTTCGAGCAAATTCTCCGCACAGAAAAAATCGATTTCATGAAGTCTTACAAAGAAACAGGTTTCGAAATGGCCCTCGATTTGGCTAAAATGCTGTCTGAAACAGTGCTGTGAAACAGTTTTATAATTGCTGTACACTCTAACTATTTTATATAATCGGCGGCAAGTTCAACCAATGGGTTGGGGGGGGGGGGTTGGTGCCCTTAATTTTGTTGTAATGGGAAGCCAGTATCTTTCAGATGATATTAGCTTGATATATAATATGTGAATAGCACCTTGAAGAGATTCAATGAAATACACATTTTAATAAATAAAGAATGGAGCTTTATTTAAATAATTATACACAAGTATGATAGTACATTACTGTTCGCTTAGCGAGTTTTTTATTGAAGATTTTGAATAGATATAGATTACACTGGGCAACAAAAAAATATTTTTTTGAAAATCGTCCAGGGTTTTCCAGTTGAATTAGACTAATTTTGATGCTCTAAGTCCGAAAATGACCTTGGTTTTGCTCAATCAGGGCAGGATTTTTTGCTACAGAAATAAAAAAAAAATCGGTTTTTTGTAAAAAAAAAAAAAACATTTTTGCGGATCATCAGCTGATAAACCCTTGACGATTTTTTCCGTTTTACTCAAAAAATAAAAGTCAACGTGTTCAAATTAATTCAGTTTTTATTTACTCCACCCAATTTGATAAGCATAATAATAATATTATCAGTTTAACAATAAGCGTTACGTGAAACAAAAGTTCAGAGTTTAAGGCATAAATCGGCGTTTCTTCGATTCCCGTGTGTGAGCAGCTGCTCGGTTGTCTCTCTTCATCGACCAGCAGTAGTCCACCAGCATGACTGCATCCCGCCTCCTCTGGAACCTTTCCTCCATTTGGCGGAACCTGATGGAACCTTTCGCTCATCGCCCCAAGGTTTTCATGAAACTTCTCCATGTGTGAGAACAGAAAGTACATCTTTATACTCATCAAACACCCGAATTTTTGGAAGTCCTCTATCATGCTGCTGATGAGTCTGGCGTGGTTTGCTGCCTTCGTAATCACCAGGAAGTTGTTCACCACCTGCAAAAACGATTTCCAGGCGGCGCACTCAAGAGTGTTTAGAGAGTTTTGGAACTCTGTGTCCTTTATGAGCTGCCGTATCTGTGGGCCATCGAAAATGCTGGCCTTCAGCTTCTCAATGGTCAATTGAGGAAATGCTCGGCACATGTAGTTGAAGCACCTCCCATCCTTGTCCAGAGCGTGCGTAAACTGTTTCATTTACCCAAGCTTAATGTGTAGCGGCGGGATCAATATCTTCTCCTGGTCAACAAGAGGTTCATTTATGATGTTTCTCGCCCTAGGTACTAAATGCTCTCGTGCCGGCCACTCTTTCTTTACATAGTGCTGGGCTCTGTCACGACTGTCCCACATACATATAAAGCATGGGTACTTCGTGAACCCGGACTGCTGACCAAGTAGAAAGTTCACCATTTTCAAGTCGACGCAGATGATCCATTGGTGCTGCTCATATTGGATTTTGTCGAGCAATACTTCACTGCTTCATACTTCTCTTCAAGAGTTGTGGAGTGCGCAAGAAGGATTGAGGCGAACTGGCTCCCGTTGTGCATTCAAAGAGCGCTTGCAGCCACTGGCGGCGGAGCAGGGGGGGCAGGGGGGGCAGCGGCCCCCCTAAAACTATTAAGGGGGGGCGGCGCCCCCCCCCCTTGAATTTCCAGTCTGCCCCCCCCCCCTAAAATTTTAACTTTTTAACTTTGTAATTCATTTTAGTTTATATGTATCATTTTCATAATTCATTTGATTTATTTCTTAAATTTAATATTTGAAAGAAAATATAATTAATTGACATTTTACAGTAATCACATTATTGAGAGTTGTTGTGGCATATTTTAAAATTAGTTGTAAGTACCCGGCTTTGTCCGGGTTTAAAATAATGTTTTCAGTTTTTTTAAGAAGCGTAATTTGACGTTTAATTAAGATTTAAAATAAGACGCGTAAAAAAGGGTTTATTTGCATGCAAATTGCAATAAAAGGGTACATTTGTCTTAAAGCAATGTGATACACAACATTTTTGGCAGTTCCTCTCTCTTTCCCTCCCCCTCCCTCTTTCCCTCCCTCTTTCCCTTCCTCCCTCTCTCCCTCCCTCCCTTCCCCTCTCTCTCTCCCTCCCTCCCTCACTCTTTCCCTCCCTCTCTCCCTCCCTCCCTCTTTCCCTCCCTCTCTCCCTCTTCTTTCTCTTTTAGGCATGACTGTATCAAAAGATGACAATTCCTATGGATGAAGGAATGGAATGTAATAATGTAGTAAGTAATGTGATATTTGGTTCCCGATCATATTTATAGTAAGTTAGCTATGTGGGAGAGAAGCTCGTAAAACCTGAAATCGGGGTAAAAGTTTGCCAATTTTCATGTCTTTGATATCCAAAATAATTAATTACAATTAAAGTACCCATTGAGATGGAACGAAACCTGTTTAAGAACATTCCCCATGTAATTTTGTGTACGTGTACCCAGTGGCGCAACCAGCAAAAAATGCTGGGGGGGGGGCTCACATATTGAAAAAAGACAGTTTGACAGTCTTTTTTGTAACTTTATAACGTAAATTATGTATTGATGATTTGGCCTGGGGGTCGGCTCAAGCCCCCCCCCCCCCTGCCCCCGCCCGGTTGCGCCTCTGCGTGTATCAAATTTCACGTTATTTGGTCTGGATCTTGAGTTTTAAGGGAACAGACAGACAGATAGCAAATGCGTCTTATAAGTTTAGAGAAGTATTGCCATCTACCGAATGACAGCAAATGTAATTTTTTAAGAAAATACAATTATTTATTATCTTTTCATAAATTACTTTTTGTTTATTGAGTTTCCCGTTTCCGGTTTCATATTCATCATCATTCATGATAATTATCAGTAATTTTCTGATCTAATTTCACTATTAAATTTGTAAACAAACTGACATTACGAATCAGTTGACGACAGAAGTGCTCAATGTTCATTTTTATCTTTTTTAATATATTATTTTTAATAATATCGATTAAATACTTGCTACATAATTACTATATTCTATTATAGAATTAAGGGGGTAAAATATGTCTTTAGGTCATATTATGTCTTACCCCTCCTTAAATTTTCAAGGGGGGGCGGCGCCCCCCCTTGAATTTTGGCTTGCCCCCCCTTAAAATATTTCGTTCCGCCGCCGGTGCTTGCAGCTGTCAATGAAGAGTCGCCAATATCTCGGATCGTATTGAGGACCGCCGAGTTTATCAAGAAGACCGGCGACATCTCGGCAGTACACAAGGTCTTCCTCCTGGCAGAAGTAGCCCATGTAGTCCTCGAGCCTTCTACTAGAAAGTGATACGCGCGTCCTTGCCAAGTAGATTTTTTTCTTTGAGTCTGGAGGCCAACATCTCGGAGGAATTATTCGACAAGCTGAGATCCCGAACCAAATCATTAAGCTCACATTGTGAGAACGGCTGCGGACCATCGTGTGATTCATACTCCTCTTCTGTATCTCCTCCCTCGTCTAAAGTGGTGGCCTCATCGTCGCTGTCAGGAAGATCTCTGAACGCTGGCACATGAATTCCTTCGTAGTGATCAGCTGGACGACGGTCAGATGGAAGGTCGGGGTACTGGAGGCTGTGCCCAATCAAGTGCTAATGCATTAAATAATCAAGTGAAAATCCAGATTGATGATTTATAAATAAAATATAATTATCTCTGTTTTTATAATTGTGATTATTTTGCTGGTAATTTTTATGCAGCTAATTTAGAGAAATGATTGAACTCAAAACCCCTAATATTAGAATACGTATAGCTCGTCAGGTAGGTCTATGGCTGTATCTCAAGAAGTTGACCTCACCGAGAAAAGTTAATGTGATATTCCGACTGAGAACACCAAAATTAGTCTAAATCATTTGAAAAACCCCTGAAGATTTTTTGGCTGTTGCTCAGTGTTATTAATGCAAGGAAAGTAGCTAATTTATGACTGTCGTTCGTCATAGTTAAACCAGGTTATATCCCTGCACATATAATGAACATGATTGCAAAATTGCAAGAAAGTTTATCTTTTAAAGTGCCTTAAAAATCGATTACAAAATTTTCCCCAGGAAAAAAAATAATTAAATGATGAATAAACCTAGGTTCTGAGTGAATTTTTTTTTTAGTTTATAAATATCCGCTCTCTGATTATCAGCATTTGATTTAATAAAAAAAAAAAACTATTAAATACATAAAAGGAAAATTCAAATCTTATTTCTGTTATAGTGGTATAAATTTTGTAAAAAAATTATGAAGGCTTATTACTAGTGAATAATATTATCTGCGTTTGATACGCAAGTTTATTTTAAAAACTTAATGACTTATAAAACAAACAATAAAACAAATTAAATGTCAATTGTAGGATAACGTATATTATATATTTATAATCACTTAAGTATAAAAATGTACAGAATTAATTAGGTGGTCAACAATTGATCTAGCCTTAAATATTTACCTATTTTAAACTAATTAGGCTTTTAAAAAAAATCAGGAACGTCCAACCTCTTCTCCAAAGTAGTTTATTCTAAACCAAGTGGGAATGTCATCGTGACGAGTGAGGACACACGTGGGCGGGGTCACTTCATAGTAGCCTTGAGCAATGTAATGGTCTCTGAAACATTGCGTGACAACTGACCGCAGTTTCATGATTTTGGATAGCTACAAGATCAATATATACAGGACAGGATTAACAAATAAGCTTATAAGTTTAAAGCTTTAAGCTCTGAAAAAATATTTGCCAGCGTAATCAGATTAGATATCTTCTAAGTGAATTTTTCACTGCTAGCTACATACAGAAAATACAGATAACTCTGAATAAATCATTGCATCTTCTGTAAACATGTCGTATACAAGTGGGTGAAACATGGAAGGACGAAATACTTTTAACAGGTGATACGCATTGTCATTTCGTTAGCATTAAAGTCATTTCTGGTTGCAAAATAGCCTTAATCTTTCCCATAATTTATATATACAGTGGGACCTCGAGATAGGAATTTTATTAATTCTTTTACGTTGCTCGTATGTCAATTAAGCGTATTTCAAAGCTTTTTTTCCCACTAAAATTAATTGAAATGGTATCAATTTGTACCAGCCCCCAAAAATGCCATCCTACGTAGTCTTTGTTACGTGTTTTTGAATAAGAAAAGTGTATTTATAAATGACAAATATTGTATAAAAATATAATAAAAGAGAATGTAAAGAAATAAACAGGTTTTATCAAGTGTATTTACTTGGAAATTAGCCGAGTTAATCTCACTTAAGATGCTGGCGGAGGTGTAAACTGGAGGATTTTTGCGGAGAGGTTAAGAAAGTAACGCTCTTAACTGGTGTTATACCTTGTATGGACTATTTCTGTTTAAGCACAGTACATATCATTGAAGTTCTACACCCATACTGCCTCGCTAAGTCATTCAATCGCACACCTTACTCGTGTTTTTAATGATTTCATGTATCTTCTGAGCATTGACCTTTCTACTCACTTTCTTTGAACCGATGGTCATATATAGGAATGTTTTAAAGTACTGTAAATAAACCAAAAGCACAAAACGCGAACACAACTTATCAAAGATACTCTTCGACAGCGAGGCAAACAAGCACACTGGGTACAGCGAAATGCGAGACTTACGAGGCGCAGTAACAAATCCACTGGTTCTCAATACAGAATTTAAATTCGTATGTTTTGAAATACAATCCCTTTTCAAATACCGCCATTATTGGATGCTCCAGGGGAAAAATACGAAAACACAATATTTGTTGCATTAGAGATTACAATATCTACACGCATACTGAGTGAAAATATTGGCTTAAAATGAATTAAAGGATGGTTAATAATTTGATAAACTAAAGGTTGTAACACGAAGAAATAATTGCGTTAAAATATAAGTTAACTTTTTTCTTTTGAAGGTAACAAAGTAATGTTAAAAGATATTTCCTTACATTTTCACCCCTAATGAGCAGGTGTCTATTGTCTAACAGCACATCAGAAAATCCCTATGGAATAAAATATGGGACATAAGCTCATAGGAATATCAGGAATATTAATTGTCATCAATTTAATATAAGATTCTTTGAAAGCAAAAAAAAAAAGACAACCACACAAGAAAATGAAGTGAATTACATTTTCTAACCTAATATTCATTTTATCATGTTGTATAATTTACTTATGATTGTTTTCATTTACTTTATCTTATTGTATAATTTATTACTGATTGTTTTTATCCATTTTTATCATATTGTATAATTTACTACGGATTGTTTGTACCCACCCTAAACAATTGTTGTCTTAAGATTTTAATATGCTACCTATTTATTGTATCTGTCATAATATTTATAGAAAAAAATTTTTTTGATTTTTCTATACCTAAACTAATGATCTCTTTGATTTAAGATTTTATTAAAAAACTAGCTGTACCCGGCCAAGCGTTGCCTTTGCTAAGCCTTATGTAATGAAATAGTAAGTATTTAGAAAGCCCTATGTAATGAAATAGTAAGTATTTAGAAAGCCCTATGTAATGAAATAGTAAGTATTTAGAAAACCCTATGTAATGAAATAGTAAGTATTTAGAAAGCCCTATGTAATGAAATAGTAATTATTTAGAAAGTCCTATGTAATGAAATAGTAAGTATTTAGAAAGCCCTATGTAATGAAATAGTAAGTATTTATAAAGCCCTATGTATTGAAATAGTAAGTATTTAGAAAGCCATTGTTTCTAATTCTGTTTATTAAAATAAAAAAAAACAGACAAATTTTATACAATTTATTATCAATCATTTAAAACTATAAACAAAAGATTAAATATTATCATATCCCAATGCATGTTTCTAAATTTGTAATGTTTATTAATGCAGTGCTTTTGGATCTACTTTCTGAGTTATATTGATGCCGTGAATCCTGTTTACATGTTTGATAAAAAAAATACTGACGAAATAATAACTTGCAAACTCAAGTAAAAAGAAATATTTTATGACACTGTTTGATAATTAAAACAAAAGACTGCCGAACTATTAGTTTCCACACGGCGAATAGGTTTATTTTCAAACAAATACTGACAATATATAAGTTTGCACTCTGTGACTTTTGAATTACCTCCCGTGGTTTTAAAAAAAAAAAGTTAGGCGAAGTAAAGAAATAATTTTACCAAACCAATCGATTAGATATTATTTTTAAATATCATAGATGTGATGTCTACATAAAATATACATATCAACACGCCAGGTAATTTCCTGCAACTTTGTGTGTAAATTTTAAGGCAATCTGTGAAGAACTTTCGGAGTTATGATTAATGGCGTGAATCATGTTTACAGTTTTATTTATATAGACTAATGGAAACTTTTACACTTTCGCAGGTGATACATATTCTCATTTTGATAATGTGAACTGCAGTACCGTTCCCTACCACTTCACCTATTACCTTCGCTAGAATAAGTTTAATGCCATCAGTCGGTGATGTCCCAATCAATTCCCAAAAATCCACCAAAAGTTGATGTTTATCTTGGACCTGCAAACAAAAAATCAATCTATTTTTAAAAATAATTTATTTAATGCACAAAGGTAAAAGTATGTATTATCTCGTTTAAAAATGTTTAATGCTTTAAACCATGTAACGAAAATATCAGTATTTGTGTAAACATTTTTTAAATACCATGCCGGAATCATAAGGACAAGTTTTTAAAAATTACAGTGTTAATAAATAAAGTCAACCCAATTTACCCCCTCTTGCCCAGGTCCAGTAGTTTACTTCCTCAAAGTAATGATATATGTGGAATAGATTGGGTAAAGGCCTAAGGGCAGACAAAGAAGCAGATGGTTAAAGGAGGTGGAGAAATACCTTAAAGCCATATGAGTGAGAGAGTGGAGGAAGAATACCATGGATAGGGAAAAGTGGAGAAGAGTAGTAGGGCAGGCCAGGGCCCTAAATGGGCTATAGAGCCAAAGGAAGAAGAAGAAAAATAATTAAACTTAAATATCACGCTTATTCTTTTTAGAAATATGTTAGCCTAACAATCTTAACGAGCTTTTGTTGATTTGAGACTGGTATAATATACACAGTTATATTACAGGATGCAGTACCAATTAAAAAAATACCTACACGCTTATCATCAGGAAAGGTTTTTATCAATCCATACACAGCTATAGAAGACTCTGCTGACAGTGAAACAGCCTCGTGCGTGTGGCACTAGATAAATGATTCAATTAATAATTATTGAATAAAACAGTACAGAAAATAATATTTGTAGATTGCTAAAAGCGTTAATAGATAATGTTGAAGGACACATGTTGTCATATCCCTTATGATTACGCATTGTTTGATTATTGTGTTATTTCCCTTTTTGGTATGTTAAGTGCTTGTGACCTGGTTTTAGTAAGGTCAAGCATGTATTAATATGAATGATGAAATAGTATCATTCACCTACGCAACAACCTTCATCTTGGGTTTGGCGCGGATCACCCACGCAATAACTTACATTTTCGATCTAGCGCGAAATCTACATACGCATAGACCTATGATTTGGCGGGAGAATGACATAATCTGCGGGGGGTGAACTACCTATAAGACAGAGGAGACCAGAGGGAGGAGACCAAGAGACCAGAGAGAGGAGTCCAGTAGAGATCAGTAAGAGACCGGTAGTGACACGTGGAGTAGGAGGACAGTGCAGTGAAGAGTAACGGTTGTTAGAGAGTTCATGAAGTGAATTATAAGTTCGCACAGAGTAGATACATGTGGAGTAATGTATTCATGGATATTGTAGTAAGATGTTATTTATTGGTGAACTCCTTAGTTGTTAATCATTTCATAATTTATATATGGATTTTCATCTGTAAATATCACGTATTAAAGTTCAGTTGTTAATTCTCTTATACTACAAGGAGTTGTGTCGTCTTATTAGAGTTGGAATGCATGTGGGATACGACATGTGTTTAGTCTTCTTAACATATGAATTTCATTTAATAAATCTTACAAGCGCATCTGTGAAGACTGTCTGAAGATAACCAATCCCATCTCGCAATGTGACAAGCATAAGATTTTCACCAGAAATAAAGAGGACATATTTTATAAGAATCAAAAGTAGAAAATATACCACTTTGTAAATTCGCTTAAGAACACAATATAAACTGAACAAAATGTGTGAAATTTACATTAATAGTTATAGAATTATAATATCAAATGCTCAGCTCTTTCTGTGAGGAAGTGAATATGCCCTCAAATATTGTAAATAGATTTATAATTTAGTGAGAAAGTTGCACACGTGTTGATTCTACATAAAAATACTCAATTTTAAATCCATAAATATGTTTGTTGACTATTTCGAGCCGAATTATATTTTAGTAATTTTTTGAATGGGAAAAATTCCCTTTGAGATTATTATGTCAAAAAGACAAACTAAAAACAGCAATCGTGCCTCAACAGTTGCATACCTGTGCAAGCCAGTCAACCTTTTTATAATTATATAGACTAGGCATATTATTTGAATTACTAGTTGTACACAGCATTCCCTTAGGTTTGATCAGTAAGCTAGGTTTTTTTTTTTTGGTTTCGTACAGATCAGATTTTTTTATGACTTTATTACAACTTAAAGATGCAAAATGTTGTAGAAATACAACAAATATTTCAATAGAATTATTTCACATCAGGCCTTTAGATTTCATGCTTAAAAACCGCAGAATTTATTCAACACTGTAGATTTAAAAAAAAAATTATCGAATCGAGACGCGGACACAAAGAAAAGAAGTATTTAAAAATCTTTTACAGCAGTGTTACTAAAAAATATAAATACAAAAAAATCCGTAGGCTTAGATCATACAATTAGCTATAAAAATTAAAACTGATGAAATGAAAGTCTCAGCGCCAACATGATTTAATTAATAATAGCGATAAATAGAGTTTTAAATCTATAGAAATCCTGCAATATTATAATTTAAAACATTGTGTCATTTCCGTTATTTAATAAAGATATACAAATCAGTCTCTTACTATTTTATTTCATCAGTATAATTTGTACAATATTTATGATCTAAGGCTAAAGAAACATTTATTTATTATTTTTGTGTACATTTGAATTAAAAATTCTTAAAATATTTTTTTTTTACATTTTATACTTTTTAGTGTTAAAAAATGAACTCCTCACACGCATTCAATAAACCGTATGTATACAAATATAATACATTTAAATAAAGTAGAGAAACCTTACTAAATCCTTTTTATTTTATAGTGTCTCATTTGGTCCATCTCTTGTAATGCCTGATTATTTCACGGGTTAATACTGGTGATTTTTGAGAGATCAGATAGTTTTATACGGAGTCCATCAGGATATTTTACTCTGCTAACTGTGACATATGCACGGTCATTTTCAAAGAGCTTCTACCCTAGATATGACATATCCTAGTTGTTTACTTTAGTTTATTGAGCAGAGTCGGTCATTTTCAAAGAGCTTCTACTCTAGATATGACATATCCTAGTTGTTTACTTTACTTTATTGTGCAGAGTTTTAACATTATTTCAGCTGTTTAACTCAACAAGTACCATGTTTCTATTGTTTACTTTATTGTACAGAGATTTAACATTTTTTTACTGATTTTTATATTTCTTGTCATTAAGTATTCTTTGTTTTTTTTTTTAAATAAGGCCTGCCTGTTAACTTACTTCGACACATAAGTTCGTGCACCCAGCCATAAATTTTAACCCTCTGCTCTACTGCCTTCACAGCATCCCTTATTTTGACCTAATGACAATAAAAAAACAAAAGAGAGCTGTACAAAAATAAAATTAAATTTATTTAGTCTTATTAATTACTCATTAAGTTCGGTAATGGTAAATAATACTCAGATGTGACTCAGAATTTTAAAAAAATTACCTTAAAGTGTTTTAAAAGCTTAAGATCACATTGAGTGTTAATATCTTTGTCCATCTTTTCTGTTACAAACATTCCTCACAAACGAATTTCTAAAATAAATATGTAAATGTATCAGTTTCAAATCCATTTGGACAGCATACGCCGTAACACACACATACACACACACACACACATATATATATATATATATATATATATATATATATATATATGTGTGTGTGTGTGCGTATGTATGTGTATTAGGGTGCCACACAAAAGAAAATTCTGAGTTTTTATCCTGTCACCCCCAAAATGTGTTAGTAATGTTATAAGAATAAAATTGGCAAAATTTGAATGTATTCTGATAATATTTATTGGTAGCTCAACAGTGTCAAAGTTTTGCAATAATCAATGTTTCGCGACATTACAATACGGTAATCGGTAATCCTGCTTGAACACAAAAAATCAAAAGTTATTTAAAGACTCATATTGCTGTAAAAGAGAAGAAACAACTGTTTTGTACATTGCACCAGAATAGTAACTTTCAGAGCATTCAGCTATAAAAATAAAGAGTCAATTCAACATAGTTCAGACTGAAAGATCACTATTCAATAATAACATGTCTTCAAGTCCAAGTAATGATATTCTATCAGCGGCTGGGACAGTTAAGGTGGACATTTTAGCATTAAGAAAGTCATGACGGTGTTTCTCTACTACTTGTAACAAAAACTGTTTCTGTTCCTCTTGATTGATTAGTACTCCATTGAATGCTTGAATCAGGGCCACTCGACGCTTGGCTGCATCATTGACGACTTTCAAACTCGCAACTTTCTTCTGGTCAACAATGTAATTGTTATCAGTGGCCCATGTGTCTGGATTCGTGGTCAGAAAATCTTGTGGTATGTTCAAAAATTTCCTGGTGTGTTGTGATACAAAATCATTATTTTATTTCAGATGAAACATCATTGTCAAAAAATGCAAAACCTACCAGAATTTCACTCAAGTACCACAAGTGTCTAGAGAGTGATTTTATTGCTACTTTGGCAACGGTGTCATTTGTTACCTTGTAGTTCTTTAATTGTTGAAGTAGCTGCAAATCTCAACGGGGAGCAGGTGTAACACATGGTGATGTAAACCACGAACTCAGGTAGACCTTAAATATGAATGTGTTGTAGTGACCCAGTGATAATAATCCACGTGCAGCAAGTTGAAACTGAGAATGCAAAATGAAAATCTTAAGGCTGTAAATCAGTTTTGCCATCCACAGGACTCGGTGATAAGCTCCAGGAGTGGTTAATAATTAATAGCGCTGATTTAAACGGTATTTAACATTTTTTTTTGGAATTAACCACTCCCAGTATATATGCCAATATAGTGAAATAAGCTAACGAGTATGATAACTCAATTTTAGAAAATTTTGTACTTGGCAGGTTTTGGAACTCACCCCTTCAATTGGAATGATTAAAATGTTTGAGACGAGTTGTATTCAACTTGCAATATAAACTATTACGCCTTTAGCAATATCTGTAGCTTATTCTTTTATTTTTCTTTTGTCATGACTATATTGTTTAGGTCAGTGCTATAGTGTAGGTCAGTACTATAGTTTATATCGGCACTATAGCTTAGGTCAGTATTATAGTTTTTTTAAGTACCATAGTTTAGGTCAATTCAATAGTTTAGGTCAGTAGTATAGTTTCGGTCAGCACTATACCTGACATTTAATTCATTAAAATTAATCCTTCAATTCTCTTACAGAAAACAAATTTAGATTTTTTAACAAAAATGTGAAAGTAAACACTTCTTAAATAATTACATGAAATATGTAGGAGCTAACTGAAGAGGAACAAACACAATAAAATATTTCTCTACTCACCATACTCTGCAGAAATTTCAACTGATCTCACAAATTTATAAAGTTACTTTAGTTATATCATAAATTATGAGAAATGAAAACAAACAGAATATTCTTTTTAGTACGCACTATTTATTCTATATAAAATCTGATTTCCGTTGTTGATATTGGTTGTAAATATAGATCTCATCTCTTGGGATAAATAATAAAAATATCATCTTTATTGTATTAACTTTATCTGTTTCCTTTCATATTGTCTTGTTGCTAGAAATATTAATTCAAAGACAAACTGCAAGATAAATAAATTTAAGTAATAATTTTGGGTCAACGCTTTATTTTCTTGATGGTTTACATTGAAACGTCTTTTTTAAAAATCTGCTATTGTCGACTAGATATTTTCATTAACTTAAGTCAAGAGGTTTATAATTTTCTTCTGACACAACCAGCCACTAACCTATCAACGGGTAATTTATGATAAGAAAAAATTATAAAAAACTTAATATTTTAGCTTACTTAGTATATTTTTGTGAATACATTAATTAACAGAATATATTGGCAGTAATAGTCCTTTGAACTACATTTATTGTTACATAACAAAAAAACCAACGATACAAATAATTCAGATGGCAACACACGCTTTGGTTTTTGTCGCTTATAAAAATATTTTATGTTCATAGAATGGGAATTTTTTTAACCTTTCTGTCTGAATGACTTTAAAAAATGTCATCAGTAGGACAGAATTGAGTGGAAACATTTAATAATTAACATCTCCCTTTTATTTAAAACTCTTTGATATTTGCGAAGAAATAAAAACAGAGAGAGGGGGCATATATATTAGGGTGAGTCGTACAATTTTTTTTTTCAGTTGCATATCTGAGACATGTGTAGAAAGATGTCCCATAGCATCCAGATGAAGGGTTAAAAAACAATTTTCCAAACAATTTTGGAGTTAAGGTCTCAGACAAACAAAAATCAGTGATCCATATGAAAGTAAAAGCGTAGACAAAAACAGTTATATTTTCTGTATAACCGTTTTCTAGCAACTCTGTCTTTAAAAAAACGCAATTAAACGTGTTATGAAAATATAACGCTGCTAAACAGAGTGAATTATCAACAATGTTAATGGTTCTTAAAATCAAACACAACATATTCAACAACAACAATCTCTAGTAAAATAAAATAAAACAAAGTTATTTGCAACAGTGCGGCAGTTCAAATGTGAAATTAGTGCAGATACGCACCAAACATACTCTCATTTAACATACATTGTCTCTTTTTAGTTTCTATAATTTTGGAATTCCCCAGACTATTTTTATAGAGACAGACGATGACACGCGCTGTTTTTTTTTTTAACTCCGCAAAGGTGTGACGTAGAACTCAGACTTTTTTTTAGCGATGTAAGCTTTCAACCCGTACGGTGCCGTGTATTTTTAACGTACAGACATGCGGCTTTTATTGCCATGAGCATACTTTACACCGCACGGTGTGTAGGTCTGTCGAACCACCGTCTATGTTAGCCGATTATGTATATATATGTCTATATATATCTATATATATCTATATATATATATATATATATATATATATATATATATATATTAGAGCTGCTGTTCGATTAAAAAAATTGATCGCAATTAACGCATGATTAAAATTTGTATCGCAAATTAACGCACATTTTAATCGACACAATATAATACATTTGTTTGTACTCAAACTAGTCGTACATATCCCCCTCCACTTCCCATCGAATGCATCCCATATGTGCCTTTCCTTCATAAAATAAAAATATAGCAAGAAAGTATTTGCTCCCTTGTTGTTAACGCGGGTGTTTTTTTATACCCCCCCCCCCCCCCTTGCCCATCCCAGTTTCATTTTAGACAGCTGCAGAAAGATGACGTCACTTACCAACCACAAGTTACATTGTTTCAAAGCCATGACACTTGTCAATCAAACACGTGCAGATGTTCACTTATTGTATCATTCAGGGTCATAAGTTTGAAATAAGAAATGGCAATCCTATTGTTTCAAGGTCATATCGCTGCAATGATTTTATGCAAACGTGACAAACGGGGTCTTTTTTTTCTGGCTTTTTTTTTTTAATCTCGTCTGATCTGATTATAGAATTGTGTTATTTACTGATTTTTTTTATTTTTTCTGCAACTCTGAAATAAACAGCTTTTGGGTAAAATTTAACGCATTTAGGTGTTTGTGTAAAAAAATGTAATCGCATTTTTTAACGCATTAATTACGCTTTAATTGCAGTAAATCAACAGTCATATATAAAATTTAACCCAGTATCACAATAATTATGAAAAATACAACCACTGTCTCGGGTACAGATGTATTATTAGTTCAGCTGTTGCAGACGAGCAAGATAATATACTATCAAAATACGATACAAAATTATGCGCAAAAAAATATACACAATTTCTAGATTCTCGTTATTTTGATCTAATCATAAACGGGTTCATTATACCTTCAACAATACACTATAGTACCTCCACCAATACACTACAGTATATAATGTTAACTAGTGAATGAAAGTTTTCTCTTTTTACACTGACAGGGAAGGGAACAGGAGGTTTACTTGTCGCAGGGCTAAATAACCAAAACATCTTCATTATATATTATAAGTGGGGCTTCAGTCGACATACGTGGGGGTGAGAGTGTGTGCGTAATTGGACGGAACTTAAACTTCAAATGGTTGAGTGAAATTCTGTTATTTATCGATTTGGTGAACTTTCCGCATTTGGTCAACATTTAAGTGTTGCGTTAAAAATTTTTATCGCAAATTTTTTTTGACGCGTTTATCGCAAATTAACGCAGTTTAATCAGCAGCCCTAATATATATATATATATATATATATATATATATATATATATATATATATATAGAGAGAGAGAGAGAGAGAGAGAGATAAGACAGATCAATGGTTGGATGGATTTATGGTTGGATATATATATATATTAGGGTGCCACTCAAAAAAAAAATTCTGAGTTTTTATCCTGTCACCCCCAAAATGTGTTAGTACCCCAAAATGTGTTAGTAATGTTATAAGAATAAAATTGGCAAAATTTGAATGTATTCTTATAATATTTATTGGTAGCTCAACAGCGTCAAAGTTTCGCAATAATCAGTGTTTCGCGACATTACCAAAAGTTATTTGAAGACTCATATTGCTGTAAAAGAGAAGAAACAACTGTTTTGTACATAGCACCAGAATAGTAACTTTCAGAACCTTCAGCTATTAAACATAAAGAGTCAATTCAACATGGTTCAGACTGAAAGATCACTATTCAGTAATTGCATGTCTTCAAGTCCAAGTAATGATATTCTAGCTGCGGCTGGGACAGTTAGGGTGGACATGTTAGCATTAGGAGAGTCACGACGGTGTTTCTCTACTACTTGTAACAAAAACTGCTTCTGTTCCTCTTGATTGGTTAGTACTCCATTGAATGCTTGACTTAGGGCCACTCCACGCTCGGCTGCATCATTGACGACTTTCAGACTCTCAACTTTCTTCTGGCCAAAAATGTAGTTGTTATCAGTGGCCCATGTGTCTGGATTCATGGTCAGAAAATCTTGTGGTATGTTCAAAGCTGTGAAAAGTTTCCTGGTGTGTTGCGATACAAAATCAGAAAGTTTATTTTGTTGTAATGTTGGACAGAAGGCTATTCTGCGAGGATGATCTGTTGTTATCTTGTTAAGTGGTGCAACCATGACTAACTTTATTTCAGATGAAACATCATTGTCAAAAAATGCAAAACCTACCAGGATTTCACTCAAGTACCACAAGTGTCCAGATAATGATTTTATTGCTACTTTGGCAACGGTGTCATTTGTTACCTTGTAGTTCTTTAATTGTTGAAGTAGCTGCAAATCTCTACGGGGAGCAGATGTAGCACATGGTGATGTAAACCACGAATTCAGGTAGACCTTAAGTATGAAGGTGTTTCACACTAAATTGTTTTGTGTCTTATTCGAAGATTGCATTTCTTCAGTTGTTTTTATTATGTTCTATTTCATGCTGAATTGGAATGAATTAATAGAACTTATTAGTGTAAGTAATGAGCAGATTTAGTATAATGAAGTAACCATTTAATATATTAGTGCTTTTGTGTTTTGAAGAATAATAACTTTCATGTGTAATTATGGAACTATGTCTGCCTGTTCTGCATGCTTCGAAATAACAAAGAGAACTAAATAGTGTAAGTATAAATTAATTTAGCGTGATATAAAATGAAATTAACATTTAGTGTATTAGTGGTTTTTGTGCTTTAAAATATAATCTTTTAATTTGAAATAATGAAAGTGGTGGATTGAGCTAAACTATTTTAAAAAACCACATAATTAATTTGGGGTTTCGATTTATAAAGGATTATGTTTTTAACTTGTAGTTATGGAAGTTTGTCTAAATAAGGAATAATTCTTCAAAATAGAAGATTGACAGTTTGCGACGTTTTCACATCCTTAATTACTTCGATAGATTATGTCATTACTTTTAGCAGGCTGGTAGGCTGGTAAATATACAAGACTTGAATTGTACTATCTGATATTTACTTGAGTAACTGAGAATTTTTATTTGTCCCATTTTTTTCATCCTAGGATTTCTTTCTTTTTTTTTTAACTGTGTCATATGAAGGTACTTGTTAGTTGAGTTAACAAATTTAAATTTTGCAGTTTTAGTAACTGTTTTGGAGTAGTCTGAAGCAGCCCCGTAGCGTGAAAATTCTACAGGAGGGGTCAGGAATTATACAGCAGGTGCCAGGCAATAGCAGTGGGGGGCCAGGTAATACATTTTACTAAGTAGAACAAAACGCAGGGGTGCCCCCCCCCACGCACGCTACGGGCCTGGTCTGAAGCACATGTTTTATTTAATGAATACTATTATCTTATACTAGGACAAATATGATTATTTATTTGCTGTTGTTTTGCTTTAAATTAAGACATCCGTTGCTAGCTAATTATCTGTCAATGAGACATTATTATTATCATTCATATTGAGATTTTAAATCAGTACAGTATATATATATATATATATATATATATATATATATGTATATTACGCCTAGGTGATCTTATATTGTTGGCATTATTATGTCGAGATATAAACTGTTTACTATAGTAAAGAGTTTTATTGTTAAGATAAATGTACGTGATCATGACTAATCAAATATACAAATGCACAGTGTATGTCATTGGTCACGTCTGCTTCTAATTTAAATATGACTGTATCAAACAGGCTGTAAAGGGAATGAAATAAATAAAACTGTTTTATATCTTTAGTTGTCTAGTGACAAATGACATAAAATATATTATAGAGTTTAGCTTCAATTCTTTTTTGTTAGAAAATAAAATTATTATTAATAACATTTTTTCTAAGGGTTAATATCAACTTTAATAATAATCAAGGGTTAATTTTAAATTTATTAACATAATCAAAAGTAGAAGTAACACCTACAAATAAGGAAAGTATTAAAATAAATTGTATTAAAAATATATAAATAAAAACCAACACCCATCATTAGTTAAACTACAATTATACTACAGTGAAGTGTTTATTAAGATATTTGATTTGATGCCAATGTCTGTGTTTAGGAGAAAAATATTTACTAGTGAAACCAGTGAATAGTGAAACCAGTGAATCTACTTCATTAGGCTTGCTGTCACGTTGAGTAGAGATTTAATTTTTTTTTTGCTGTAGGATAATACATCTGTGTCGAAATGAAAAAAAAAAACAACGTAACGGAATACTTTATTTTTAAAACTTTGCCTTTCTTTGATTAATTGCTTTCAAGCACGCACATAAATAAAACAAAAATAGACAGTACAGTTAAATATTACACTGTAGTTGTATGAAATGTTTGCAAATGCGAAAGCAGACTTATTAGTATGTGTTATATAACCTATATAGTAGTACGGATTGTTTTTTCATTATTGGATGATAAAAAGAATACAAAACTGTGAAATAAATTCAACTGTTCATTTTATATTATGAAAGTAGGGTAGTGAAAAATGTGTTTCTAAATTAAAAAAAAATATTTATACCAGATAAAAAATAAATACACAAAACGTAAAGACAATTTTATTGTGTCTATTTGTTTGTTTCCTTTTGAATAATGTGTTCATTAGTGATGGATCAAGGAGCAGTTATTGACGAGATTTTAATTTTCCTTAAATGGAATGGTTTTTATCAAAAGTCAAGATTCGCCATTTTCCTTATGTCTCTTGTGGTATATGGACTACATTCAGTATCTGTAGTTTTTATAGGTATGTTCATAAATATCTCAAAGATATATAGTGTTTGCATTAGGAACCTTTAAGATAGAATGGAAATCAAAAGACTCCAAGTATTTACTCAACTCCCTTCCTATTAGAATCTTATTGTCATCGACCATAATACAAGAGACCCCAATATCCTTCAAATTTTATAAGAGACCCCAATATCCTTCAAATTTTAAAAGAGACCCCAATATCCTTCAAATTTTATAAGAGACCCCAATATCCTTCAAATTTTAAAAGAGACCCCAATATCCTTCAAATTTTATAAGAGACCCCAATATCCTTCAAATTTTATAAGAGACCCCAATATCCTTCAAATTTTATAAGATACCCCAATATCCTTCCAATTTTATAAGAGACCCCAATATCCTTCAAATTTTATAAGAGACCCCAATATCCTTCAAATTTTATAAGAGACCCCAATATCCTTCAAATTTTATAAGAGACCCCAATATCCTTCAAATTTTATAAGATAACCCAATATCCTTCAAATTTTATAAGAGACCCCAATATCCTTCAAATTTTATAAGATACCCCCAACTCCTTCAAATTTTATAAGAGACCCCAATATCCTTCAAATTTTATAAGATACCCCCAACTCCTTCAAATTTTATAAGAGACCCCAATATCCTTCACATTTTATAAGATACCCCAATATCCTTCAAATTTTATAAGATACCCCAATATCCTTCAAATTTTATAAGAGACCCCAATATCCTTCAAATTTTATAAGATACCCCAATATCCTTCAAATATTATAACATACCCCAATATCCTTCAAATTTTATAAGATACCCCAATATCCTTCAAATTTTATAAGAGACCCCAATATCCTTCACATTTTATAAGATACCCCAATATCCTTCAAATTTTATAAGATACCCCAATATCCTTCAAATTTTATAAGAGACCCCAATATCCTTCAAATTTATAAGATACCCCAATATCCTTCAAATATTATAACATACCCCAATATCCTTCAAATTTTATAAGATACCCCAATATCCTTCAAATTTTATAAGATACCCCAATATCCTTCAAATTTTATAAGAGACCCCAATATCCTTCAAATTTTATAAGATACCCCAATATCCTTCAAATTTTATAAGATACCCCAATCTATAATACAAATTTTACATCATATGTTCCGGTTTCCGTCTGTCATCGCGACTTCCGCCTGTCATCCAACATGGCGGCATAAACAATTCATCCAAGATGGCAGAAACATTTCTTCTTAACATGCATAATCCGGCTACCAACTGGCCAGCCGAGTAAGAATAGTCTCCTACATGGCTGCCAGAATAGACATTGGACCAGCCATATGTTTAGTGCCGAGGTGACAAAACACCGTACACTAACATACGGCAGGTAAGATCGTGAATGCCAAATGGCAATCCCAATGTAATACTGTTTTCGACCGCCTTGATCTTTACCTAAGGGCAAGAAGCGATCTTAGGAGAAGTAACACAAAATCATGCCAAATATTCTGTGATTTTTTTTTTTTAACGCCGCCATTGCCAGCATGGTAGGGTGTAGTGTGCCTACCACACCAACATTGTTGGCGGCGTTGATGCACGTCTGCCATGCCTACAGAGCGGCGGGGTGAGTGTGCCCGCTATCATCTGCAGGGATGGCAGAAAGATGGGTTTTAATCCTTGCCAAACCGGCCAGACCAGCAGGGTGTGTGTACTGCCGGTCGGCCAGAATGGCAAGGAAAGGGGTTTTTCCTGCCACTCGGACAGAGGGGAGGGTGTAGTGTGCCTGTACCCTCAGCCGGAAATGGCAAGCTGCGCAGGTGTGCTTGAGTGGGACGGAGTGAAAGGGTGTTGTGTGCCGACCACATCCGTCACCACCGCCAGCTGTGAATACTGCGGTCTCGGATAGTCCTCATTGACCACAGTACCACCACCCTCGCAAGTAATGATTTTTTTTCCTGACTAGAGAACACCTATGATCCATCCCCCGTGGATCATGGTATGTCTCTCAGACCAGGAAGGAGAGATCACAAAATAACAATATATTTTGTGATATTCTCCGAAACAAATATTCTGTGATACTCTTCGAAATAATATTTGCAACGATAAGTGGTTCCAAAGGCCTATCTATATCTCACAGTAACGTAATAAATCTACGGTGTTCAATTAGTTATTAAATGAGAAGCGATCGTAAAAGAAATATTTACAGAAATCATTTAATTAATATTCTGTGTTATGTTCCACAATCTCAATTTTAAACCAAAATTATGGATACCTAAATAAAATGTAATATTTATATTGTTTAAATTGTTATTATTTCTAAAATATGTCTATTTCTAATGTACAATTATTTCCCTTTATTACTAATCTTATATACGTCACTTTTTTTTTTCATTTTTTGACTATTACGTCACATGAATGAATTGAATAAGGGTTGAGTTTGAGTAGCGCCGTACACAACGTTTACAATGCAAACTAATCATTTATGATGGGGGCTTCACACAGAGGGTGTATGGAGGGGGCCCACTTTGAGGAGGGCCCCAAAATATTTTTTAAACTAAATATTAAGTACATTATCTCATGTCGAAATGTAGTGGCTCCCGAAGATGCCTAAAATCCCTTGGTTCGGCATTGGCTTCACAGAACTATAATGTTGAAAGCTTAGATATGTCTTTCTTTTTTAAGAGGCCTAATGTTTTCTGCGTCTGCGGCCTCAACTGCATTGATGGAATACTATGTTTTTAATTGAAGGTCAGCTAAAGCTACACAACGATTCTTTCTTCTCGGGACCAAGCTTGAGAAGCGTCAAAAAATTATCTCATGCCAAAATGCAGGGGCAGCCCCCAAAGAGGCCAAGCCACCGGGCCCGTAAATCCCTAGGTTCTGCACTGCCGGGTCGGCAATTTTTCTTAGTTAATTGTACTATGCTACAATGTAAAACAGTAAATAAACCACCTGGTAAACATGTAGCGGACGCTAAATTTCAAGATCCGCACATCTCTGATATAGACTGATTGTTAACGCGCTAAAATATATATCACCATTTTCAACTCCAACTGTGTGCCTACTCGCCGGTCCGGGTACCGGGCCTTTGATAACTAGTATCCTTCAAATTTTATAAGATACCCCAATATCATTCAAATTTTATAAGATACCCCCAACTCCTTCAAATTATAGAAGAAACCTCAAAGTTTAATTTTTTTTTTTTAAATTTTCATCAACCATTCATAATTATCACCACGACTCCTCAACATATTAAAAAAAAGTTCCCTTAGCATAAACGGGCCATTGGGGCAGATGAAGTGTAGAATTCATCTGTTTCTATAACCTTGGCATATAAAGGGATTGTGTGGTTAGCACAACGCCCAGCCGCCTTTACTTCCCCAACTTAAAGTCAGGTACCCATTTAAAGCCGAGTGGACTTGTGGGACGACTTTGAAACACATTTCAACTGGAAAAACTCCCATGGTTCTCACCGAGGATCGAACCCAGGACTCTCAGGTTGACAGTCGAGTGTCTACACCCGTCCCACGCTCAACATATAACATATTCTAAAAATAAAATTAATATATTTAATATACATGTTAATTATAGTCCATAACTGTTTAATCTCAATGTTTATTTATTAGTATAATTATTTAGATTTTTATTTGTTTAACATTTAGGAAAATCAGTTGAACATAAGTGTCGCGAGCTTCAAAGTTTAAATAAAACTACTGATGACGTCATTTATGACCTCACATTAAACGCAAGTAACGTTCCCTATAATGTCAGCTACGGACAATGTCATATTGACATAGTCAATGGAAGTGACGTCATTTTCACGTCAAGCTGTCAATACGGCTATGAATATGATGTGTCATTATCTCAATCATCATTTGTTTCACAGGTAAGGTGTAATGTTCTTATATTTATTTTTTTATTTTTTTTAAGATTTCATTTGCCTCCATAAAGACATAAAAAAACAACATAGAACCCAAGCAATTTTACTTGAATTATATCCTTAAATACATAATCGTCTAGCCCTTGTGTTTCCCTCAGATAGTTTTCATATCGTGCGGTGTATGCGTTGTAACACTGTTTCTTCCTCGCAGGTAGTTTTCATGTCGTCCGGTGTATGCGTTGAATTTCATACATTTCTTTGTTATTTCTGTTCATATCGTATTTTGTTTATAGCAATAAAGGCCACATGTTCTTGTCTAATGCAGTAATTCGTATATTTATTTGTTATCCCTTCTGTCGGATTTCGTTCAGCCAGCTGCAGCAGGCTTTTCCACAAGTATATAAATAAAAGCGTATTTTTAAAATATTTTTTTTGGCTTGTTCTTCACATAGTATATCAGGTAGTTTCTTTTTAGTTTAGTTTGAAAGATTGATGAAAGTAGAGCTATATTTAGAAGGCACTGTCACTTCACAGTGTGTATTGTGGTACACTAAATGTAATTTCATAAATGTATTCTATTAGCCGTGTCCTAAATAAAGTATTTTAATTCAATATAAAATTTTTGACTATGTTTGACAGTGGGACCTGGTATGTGAGAGAGAATATTTCTCCGATGTCTCCCAAACTGTGTTTGTACTGGGCCAAGTGTTTGGTTGTTTGATTTTAACTCGTTTTGCTGACACGTGAGTTGATTTACATTTTGTTTTGAGATATTTGTGTCGAAAAAAGTGCATGAGTGAATAATCAACAGTGAATATAACTAAATAACACAACATTTTCTCTTATGAGTTATATTAAATAGTGAAAGCTGTTTGAATTTGAAAATAAACTTAATTATTGACATCACGTGACGAAAAAGCTATTTTTCGTGTAACAAGAAATATTTATGCATTAGTTGCTATGTTTTCAAAGCTATTGCTTTAATTTATTTATTTTTCACCCAGATAAAGTTACATGCATTTATATGCGCTTATCTATTTTACAGTCATGGACACAAGATTCCATTCACAGTCACAAGTATCATGTGCTTGGTTACTTCAGTCATCAGTTCATTCCCACCCAGCTTTGGGTTTTTTCTTGTCCTTAGATTTGCCTCTGCAGCTTTTTTGTCGGTTTGTTTATTTTGTTTTATGTGCATTATTTGTATTCATTATTTATTTAATGGGTTTATAAATCGTGTCATAACACACAATTTTTGCTAGACACATAAATATTATGTGCATGTGTGGATTATAACTATTTATATGTGACCTGGTTCTTCATTCAGAGTTCAGCCCAACTTGCTCATATACAGATGATAGAACTGATGCCAACTAATCATCGAGCTCTGGTTGAGAAACTCAATTCATTTCTATGGACTTTAACAATGCTGGTTCTATGTTTGATCGCTTACTTAACAAGAACTCTCTATTGGAACTACACGCAATTAATTCTGTCTGGTTTTTCCATCTATGTGCTGTTTCAATGGTGGTGAGTGGTAGAACTAATGAATGTTTATATTTTGGTGGGTGATAGAACTAATCAACGTTTTTCTGGTGGTGAGTGATATAGCTAATGATTGTTTATATGTGGTGAGTGGTAACTAATGAATGTTTATATGTGGTGAGTAGTAGGGCTAATGAATGTTTATATGTGGTGAGTGGTAGGGCTAATGATTGTTTATATGTGGTGAGTGGTAGGACTAATGAATGTTTATGTGTGGTGAGTGGTAGGGCTAATGAATGTTTATATGTGGTGAGTGGTAGGACTAATGAATGTTTATATGTGGTGAGTGGTAGGACTAATGAATGTTTATATGTGGTGAGTGGTAGGACTAATGAATGTTTATATGTGGCGAGTGGTAGGGCTGATGAATGTTTATATGTGGTGAGTGGTAGGACTAATGAATGTTTATGTGTGGTGAGTGGTAGGGCTAATGAATGTTTATATATGGTGAGTGGTAGGGCTAGTGAATGTTTATATGTGGTGAGTGGTAGGACTAATGAAATACAAAATGGAAATAAACTCACATAAGTTGTTTGTGTTTAATTTGCTTAAATGAAAATTATAACTTGAAAACTACTCGATAATTACTGAGGTGGAAATTTGTACCTCGATGTATTGACTTTTATGTAACCACTCCCTTCTTTCAGTTCACATCTCATATATTTTTAAAATAATCACATTTAGATCACATGTGATCTTGTGTTGTATTCAAAGATTTTCACCTGCTTTAAATATTAAAAAAAATGTGTTTATCTTAATGTAAATGCTTCCTTTTTTATTGACTTCACTATTCGGTTAATTTTTAAATAATTATTTTGCAATAAATTAAAATTAAAGCAAATAAAATGAGCGTTAGGACATTTTAAAACTTGATTTGGTTAGGGCCATTGAAGTATTTAAACATAAATAATGTTTAACAATACGTATAATTGTAAATAGTAGAGAATTATTTATTCAAGTTTGAACACCTTTCGTTTAGCCGTAATCTAACGTAAACCTTCAAATATATATATATATATATATATATATATATATATATATATATATATATTTTCACATGTATTCAGGCTGCAACTCAGATACAACTTAATAATACAAGTAAAAATAATATAAATAAAAGAACCAACTCTTACAACGGTTTGATAATTTCCGATCAATTCAGTCAAAACAGATAAATCAATCGATTCTACTCGTTATATACAGAAACTTGTCTAAATAAGTTGATCAATGTAGACAACATTCATTTAGAACATTTTTTTTTAATTTAACAAACCAGGATCACTGATGAATCCATTCGATGGCTTTTTGCAGCCAAAAAATATAAACAAGTGGAAGTACTTATTCATAAAATTGCCAGAATGAATAAAGTTGATCCACAGAAAGCACTGGATGTGATGAAAAATAATGGATATTTTATTAAAGAGCAGGAGCTAATCGAAACATCTGAAAATAATACCACGGTAAGAAAACACATATGTTCGAAATTAACTGCGCATGAACTTTTAGAAAGAAATCGGTTTAATCCCGACATGTATATTTATTGATCCCGTTAGCAAAAAAGGGACAGAGCCGTTTTTATATCACCACCAATTGACCTATGGTCATTGAGGCAAGGAAGGCATAAATTATGGTAATTGATTCCGTCGGAATTTTAACCCGAAACTCGACATACAGGTTTGACAACAGCATACAGATTGGGTTGAAGTATACAGATGGGGTTGAATGCTTCAACTTGAAGCAAACAGATTGGTTTGAAGCATACATATTTAGTGGAAGCCTTCAAATTGGTTTGATGCATACAAATTGGTTAGAAGCATACAGATTGGGTTGAAGCAAACAGATTGGGTTGAAGCAAACAGATTGGGTTGAAGCAAACAGATTGGTTAGAAACATACAGATTGGGTTGAGCCAAACAGATTGGGTTGAAGCAAACAGATTGGGTTAAAGCAAAAAGATTGGGTTAAAGCAAACAGATTGGGTTGAAGCAAACAGATTGGGTTGAAGCAAACAGATTGGGTTGAAGCAAACAGATTGGGTTAAAGCAAACAGATTGATTTGAAGTGAGATCCACGGGAACTTTTCAGATTATGGTTAAGTCCCCTCCCAATGAAGCCATTGCAATATCAATCACATTGGGGATGGAAAAAAGGGCACTGAGAAGTTAGTCCCATAGTGGTTTATAGGAAATAAAAGATAAACATCCCATCGTTTCCGGAAGTTTAAACATCTATATATCAAAGTTTATATCCATGTATATATCTACTGGACATTTTTACCTAGATTCCAGAAACTGATAAAGAGATGAATAAACATGCAGATCGACAGCTGTCAGTTTTTATTAAAAACAGAACTCTGTTACGCGTGACATTGATCACATCCTTTTTTTGGTAAGTACATGACTTTTGTATTAATCAACTTTTAGGCCAGTAACACTCAATATCTTATGTTCTTATTTTTACCACAAATTATACAACGTTCTTATAGCCTAATGTTTACAGTAATATAATAAAGCTAGATGTACCCTGCAAAACCTTTGCATAGAATTATATCCCCTTAGGCTTGATCGTAAGCTATGCTATTTTTGGTTTCGGGCAGATCCGATTTTTTCATGTTTGTATTTTAAACTGGTGTACTGTTATATAAATTCTTTACTTTTGATTTAACACAAAACCCACAACGATTTTACTCTATTATATATTTAGCAGCACCAAATAAGAATTTATGAACGTTTTATTTCTTTGAAATTACAATTTTCACAATAGTCTTTTGGAAAGTTTAACATTATTTTATTATTAGCAATATTTCGTTTTTCATTGCACATTGTCATTAGAAGGATTTTTACTAAGAATTAAGATTAGTTATGGGTCATCCACCTATAATGTTACGCCTTTGAAAAAAGGGGAGGGGGCGGTTTGCCAAAATGTAAAGACAGTGCTACAGAATATTAAAAAAAAAACTTTATGTAATAAGTGTATGGCCCCTGGCTACATTTCTTTAAATGTATTTACGTCGAACTTTAAATGCCGTCATTAATATTAGTTACAGTAAAACTTGAAATAAACATACTTTCTGTTGGTTTCTCGTAGGTTTGTGGACTCATTAGCGTATGATGGTCTTATGATGATTTCACCTGACTTACATGATGATTTCTACGTTGGCTTTGTTTTAGGTTGTGTGACTGAGTTTCCAGCTACAATGTTTTTCTGTGCATTGATCAACAGGTAGATATTGTAGTCAATAATATTCTATGCATCAACAGGTAGAGGTTTTACTCAATAATATCCCATGCATTAATAGGTAGATATTTTTCTCTATACTATAGCATGCGCCATCAGGTAAAGATTTAATCTCAATAATATTCCATGCCTAAACAGGTAGAGATTTAGTCTCAACAATATAGCATGATCAAACAAATAGAGATTTAGTATCTTAATATTCCGTACATCAACAGGTAGAGATTTAGTCTCAATAATAATCCACATACCTCCAGCTATATTGAAATATTTTAAGAATGCAGCGTTTTGTCCCTATTTGTTTACTGTGCTTATAAATAACCCAAGATAAATTAAATTGTTCAATTCTAAAAAAGTACATTATAAAACAAAAGAAACTCCTAAATATAAAAAAAAATCGTTTTATTCTTTTCTGTATGAATCAAGGATTGGAAGAAAGAAGTGCATTGGAATATTTCACCTTGTGGCTGGTGTCTCTCTGGTTACATCCACTGTACTATTGAGTACACCGTTGGCAGGTGAGTAAAATTTAGAAAATCAGATATAAATTAGGTGTAGTCTATGTATCTCAAACTCTCTCTCTTAACAAGTGAACATTCGTCTTTTATATTTTTCATTAATATTACTGTCATTGGAAATTTTTTTTTTTTTTTTGTACGGGGGCCTAGAAGCGGTACATTTTAATACCCACAATATTTTTATCAAAAGAAAATGTCGTTCAAAAAAGTTACATAATAGTTTATTAAACAGTTATCATTTAGCTGTACAATTATACCAATATAAATATGATGACTATTCTAGATGCATTTGTTAATATTAGTTGGCGCTTTAAGGGTTAATATTCATAAAAGTACTATAAGAACTGTATTTTTCAAGATTGCGACCATAGACATAAGAAAATAACACAGATTTGAATTGTTAAATTGATCACTAGATGAGGAGCATCTATTTATAATTGTCTTTTAGAGACAGCATACAGTTTAAAATACCCTAACATATTTATATATATAAATATACTTATTATTATGGCTACACTTCTTCTAAAAATCCTTCTTCATTATTTACGCTTCTTCAAACTGTACAAATCAGGGGAGCATTCTTAAACATTTACAATTCTTTGCATCACAAAGGAATTATACAGCACCAGCGCGCAAGTTCTATTCGATCATCAGGAAATGACGTCACATAGGAATTTTATTTATGGCTTCCGTCGAGATTACTTTAATATAGTGAAATACTAAGAACTATAAAAAAAATAATTACAATTAAACTACCCATACGAGATGAAACAAACCTATCATATGACCTTCCCCATGTAATTATGTGTATGTGTAACAAATTTCACGTTATTTGGTTATCTGGATCTTGAGTTATAAGGGAACAGACAGACAGACAGACAGACAACAAATGCGTCTTATAAATATATATATATATATATATATATTATATATATATATATATATATATATATATATATATATATACTAGTTGCAAGTACCCGGCTTTGCCCGGAGTTTAAAAAAAGTTTTCTGTTTACCTTTTATTTTCTCCCTCCCCCCTCTCTCCCTCCCTCCCTCTCCTTCCCTCTTAACTCTCCCATCTCCCCCTCTCTCCCTATTTCCCTACCTTCTTCTCTCACCCCCGTCCCCCTCTCTCCACCTTCCTCTTCCTCCCCCTCTCTCCCTCCCTGCCCCCTCTCTCTCTTTATCTCTCTCACTCCCTCCCATTTCTCCCATCCTCTCCCCCTTCCCTCTCTCTCCCTCCCTCCGTTCTCCCTCCCTCCCTCCTCCATCCTCCCTCTCTCCCCTCCCTCTCTCTCTCCCTCCCTCCCCCCTCTCTCCCTCCCTTTCCTTCCTCTCATTCTCCCTCCCTCCCTCTCTCCCATCTCTCTCCCCATTCATCCCTCCTCATTCCCTCTCTCCCTCCCTGCCCCCTCACTCTTCTCTCTCTCCTCTCTCCCACCCTCTTCCCTCCCTCCCCTCTATCTCCCTCCCTACCCCCTCTCTTCCTCCCTTCTTTTTCTCTCCCTCTCCCCCCTGCTCCCTCTCACATAGAGATCCCCCTGAAAAAAAAAAAATCTCCTCTTTCCCCCTCCTTCTCTCCCCCCTGTCACCTCCCTCCCTCTCTCCCTCCCTCAATCCTACCCTCCTTTCCTCTCTCGATGGCGCCCCCTCTCTCTCTTTATCTCTGTCCTCCCTCCCACACTCTACTCTTAACTATCTATATATATATATGTATATATACTTATTATTATACTTCACACTTCTTCTAAAAACCTTCTTCGTTCCTTTCTTTACCTTCCTCAAACTATACATATCTGGAGCATGAAAAAACAAGCAGACAATTCTTCGCAGCACAAAGGAACTATACAGCACCAGCCGCAAGTTCTATTCGATCATCAGGAAATGACGTCATCAGAGGAATTCAGATTTAAAAATGCCGTCAAAGACTACTTTAACATAGAAAATACTAAAATAATAAAAAATTAATTACATTAAACTACCCATCGAGATGAAATGAAACCTGTCCTGCAACCTTCCCCATGTAATTATGTGTACGTGTAACAAATTTCACGTTATTTGGTTGTCTGGATCTTGAGTTATAAGGGAACAGACAGACAGATAGACAGCAAATGCGTTATAAGTATATATATATATATATATGGTACATATATATATACATATATATATATATATATATATATATATATATATATATATATATATATATATAATTTTTCTTCAGCAACCTTGCGGGACAACAGCGGCCTGCAAGATGCAATTCTATATATACTAGCCGTCATTGGTGTAGCATACGCCATCTTATCAATCAATATAATTACTGTAATTATATTTTTACCTAAGCAATCAAACAAAATAGGCTGACCCTCAATATACCCCTTTTCCCCAGCACACATAAATTATTTTTAGACTTTTTTCGACCGATGTATTACCATTCATACAGTATTAAGTACAGATAGATGTTGTGTAATGGGAACATGTTATGAAACAGTTACCATTTGTTTGTAATTTACTATTAATACACCATTTTTTTTATTCTCAAATTGGAAACTAGTTCAATATTATTTTATTCTTCACATAATCGTATTGTTATGACTCTGCTACTCCCTTAGGGGTCGCGCCTCTGCCCAGGAGGTTAGTGGTCACGAATTGTGTGCGCCTACGTTTTTAATTCGGCCGTTCACCCCCACCCTCCCGACTTGGTACAAGTGATGAAATGGGTGATTTGCCGCCTGCCACGCAATGACCTTCACCTTCCATTTAGGCGGGAAAACGAGGGAGTTAAGCGTAGGTGCGCCTTTAAAAGGAACTGTATTCAGCAATCAAGGACACATCAGAGAAAGGATAACAAGTGTGAAGACGGACACTGTGTAGCTGTGAGGAGCTAACCTAAATTCATGTCTGACAACAACACAGAGGAACTGGACACACGGGAGGAGACTGATGGTCGGTTAGTGCAGTGGTACGCACAATAGACTGTTTCCTTTGTTTATTTCGCTTGGCCTGTTGATTTTGGTTGTAAATAAACCTCGTTGTGCAACTAACGAACCCACGTGTCCTTAGTGCCTACCTAGAGGGATTTTTCAGGATTTGCAACAGTATTATTAAGTGTGTTTTTTTACAATAATCAGTTGACATTACAATGTTATTTTATGTACAGCATTCCCTCATTTTCCGCGGTTAAACGGATACAGAACTTACCGCGACGGGGAATAAATGAAATGATTTCGTATTTAGAGCGCACATAAAAACATGATTACTACCAAACAATATTGTTTTAAAAATTACTGGAGCTGTCTAGACATGAAATAATATTGTACAACCACCATTGTGCTCGTATTGCTTAATATATTTCACTAAATAAAAGGACAAAACGTCATATAAAAAAATTAAAATAAATGTATTTTTTTATGTGACATTGGATTTCTTTACCTCTAGAAGGATCCTACTTTTGTAGGTGGTAAGGTGCCTTAATTGGTTTTGAAAAAAACAAATGATCATGAGGTGACTAAAACATACAATCAATGTATTTTTTATTGAGATTTGATATAGAGGGTGTTTCGCAAAATACGCAGTTTTTTTAATTGCGCAGGATTTTTTTGATTGAAGATTCTCAGCACTGTTCCTGTCATTTTCGTTATCTATCATTCCGATGAGAAGACCATTTGTCGTTTTTCCATTTGCAGCCATGGAGCGGTTCATTATCAACCAACGCATTCTTGTGTTATAACTCATTGCAAAAACGGGAGTGCTACGCAGAGTTGTCCGTAAACTTCGCGCGATCTTTGGACGTGAAACAATGCCCCGATCGCAACGACAGTTTCGAGGTTGGTACATAAATTCGAAGAATCTGGGTCAGTTGCAGCCAGAAAATCAGCACGGTCGAAACCGTAATGTTCGAACGCAACAAAACATTGCGGTAGTGCAAGACAGTGTGAATGTGAGCCCCCGTGAAGTCGCTTCGCCGTCGTTCGCAACAGTTGGGTATGTCAACATCTTCGGTACATCGAATACTGAAAAGATCTTCATATGCACCCCTACAAGGTCAGTTGACACAGGAGCTGTAAACCAGCAGATCATGCAAAACGGCGAAAATTCGCGGATTAGGTTCTGACTAGACAACAAAGAGGACGAAATTAAAAAAAAAAATCTTCATTGACAGGGAGCACATTTCCATCTCTCGAGGTATGTCCACAAACAAAAAACTGCCGCATTTGGGGTGACGAAAACCTGGAGTGATCCAAGAGCACAAAAATGCATCCCCTACAGACCACGGTTTTGTGTGGTTTTTGGGCAGGGCATGTTGGCCCTTCTTTTTGAAGATGATGGAAATTCAGTTACTGTAAATGGCAACCGTTCTTGGGACATGATCACTAACTTTTTCTGGCCTGCTCTCAAAGAAATGGAGGATGACGGAATTGATGAAATGTGGTTTCTGGCAGGACGGGGCTACCTGCCACACATCCCAGGGAGACAATCACATTGCTTCGTGAAAAAATTCCCTGAGCATCTGATCTCACTTCACGGCGGCAACCAAGAATGGCACTCCGAGGGTCATGTGACCTCACCTTGTGACTTCTTTTATGGGGACATGTGAAGTCACAAGTTTACGTGAAGCAAACCTCAAACGATTACCGAACTGAAGATGGAAATTCAACGGGCAATCGGCGAAATCTACAGGGACGTCTGCGAAAGAGTTATCGTTAATTGCAACGATCGGATGACTGCCTGCAGAGAAAGTGGAGATGGACTTATGCTCGATATCATTTTCATTTTAAATTGAAGTATATGTTGAATGAAATTAAATAACAATTTGAATTTTGCATCGATTTTGGCTGATTTATTGCATTTAAAAACTGCGTACTTTATGAAACACTCTGTTGAGATTTGTCTTAGAGACTTATGTTGATATATTTTGGAACACAGAGATATGAGATAATTTTAATGATACTTATGACGATGACTATTGAAGAAATGTGTAGATTTGTATTTTGTGACATTTTGTATTCATATTTGAGTATGGTCTTGGTACCTTTTCTTTTTGTAATATAATTGTAATACGTGATTGTTAATTCTATATTTAAAAAAAAATGCGTACTTTGACGAATTTTTTTTAAGGAAAAGGTGATGTAAGGACATAGACAATTTTAGATAAAATAGACAGACAGATTGTTAGATAAACAGACATATAGATTGAAAGATAGTTATATAGATAGACAATTAATTATTGTATCAATGTAGATGTTGAGTGAATTCCCTATGGTGAAAGCGCACCTAATGAATGGGTTAGTGAACGGAAGTGAAAGGTGACGAGACACAGACGGTTGACGAGGAAAGAGAACTTTGTTTTGGATACCTTTGTTTTCGTTGTGAAGTTTTGGAAGGTGTGGAATCAGGAGCCAGTGCTAGAAGATGAAGTATTTCGTGTAAGCTGTAATGCTGGCTCAATATTGTGATTATTTCTGCTAAAATTTAAAGTGGATGATTAATTATTTCTAACTAAATTATTTAACTTGTTCATTGGAGTTGTTTGTGGAACAGTGTCTTCTGTATGAATTAGATAAATAAAAAGAAACCACTGTCACCCATACATTGACAAACACTATAGTGGGCTGGGGAAGGGGTGGATTGAGGCAGACACAAAGGGAACCAAAATAAAAGTCATGCAAATTACCCCCCGTCCCGACATATGTTTAATAGAAACAGAATGAAAAAAATTACAATTCAAAGAAAAAAATCCTGATCTTACTAAAATGTAAACAATAAAATAATTAAAAAAACAAGTTGCTTGAAGGTACAAGATAGTCACCATAAAGTCTGCATAATAGGTCAAAGTTCAACTTTGCATACCAATCATATGCAGCCTGTTATTTTATTTGATTGCTTATTTTAAAAAATAATTACAGTAATTATATTGATTGATAAGGCAGCGTGACTACGGCGCGGGGATGACTGGTGTAAGTATATTCTCTTTAGTTACTAGTAGTTTTATTGTCTAATTGTAAAACGTAATTCATTTAGAGTTGTAATTAATGGTCGATTAAAACCAAACATTTTTTTCAAAGAAAACAAACTATATTTGGATATGTACAATTTTGAGTATAACGATTAGAGGTAAACTATATTATTACTTGTTTCTTCTATTTTATTGAGTGATTTTTACTCTAGTTCTATATGCTCTAAGGCCTTTTAGTCAAAAATATCTTACTCTGTTCTAATGGCTTACTAGGCTGCCACAGAACGGTTTTCGGTAAAAATAGTTGTTTTGGAGTTGATTTGTTACATGCAAAGTGTTTTTGAATCAATAAATTGTGTTGAAGGCCAATCAAACAAGAAATGCAATATGTTATAATTTAAAACGGTCAAAGATGTACAAAATGTGCCATGTTTTACAATAATAATGAAAGCGTCAAACTATAAGGTTGACATTGCTGATTGTCAAACTGTCCGCGGGTCAAACCGTCCGATAAGCGAAGTCGTTGGAAGCGTTTCTGTAAAATTCAATTCAAGGGTTGTTCACCTGAATGTGCGAGGAGTTAAGTTCTAAAGTGTCTCTAGAAGTCTCAAATTTTTACTATTCAGGCACAATTATTTGTGAAATCTCAACGCTACGTCACCTGTCGATGAGCGTATCGATGCCGCAGTGCATACGATTGAGAATATTGGTAATTCTACAAATTTAGTTTGGCTGAAGAACCTCAGAGTCTGAACCCACTTTGCTACATGGCAAATGTGAAGCGAGGCCAGATTTAACCCAATTTTCTACACCTGGAACAAGCAATTATTTTCACAGTGCTCGAGTGTGATGGTAGCTATCACAAATCCGTTCTCGACACAGTAGATATATAACCACCTATGAAAAAGCCCAGAGGTCAAACGTTCGTGCTGGGTCAGTATGAACGTTAACTATGACGCCTTAAGGGTGGCTACGGATGCCACCCTGAAGAGGATATATACAGACCCTGAAACAGTCGACATTGTTTACACGAGGATCACTAAAACAATCTTCGATCACAAGAAACGTATGTTTAGGTCATTCAGAACACCAGCTAGATAAATGGCGAGCGGAAGGAAAACGGCGGCTTGAACGCGCGGATTGTAGAATTAACTAACTGGGAAGGTTTAAAGGTCTTCATATACTTGCGAGAAGTTGGATTTCAGAAAATGCCAAAAAAGGCTTGGAAACTTTAGCAAAATTGGTGGGGTGAGGGACAGGTGGATCAGACGAAGATGTTAAAGCCAGAATAGGCAAGGCAAGACACCTGAAACCTGTGTGGAAAACATTGTCCTTCTCGAACAAACATAAACTCAGGATTTTCAATAGCAACGTCAAATCCGTCCTGTTATATGGCGCGGAAACATGGGTCACCAACTCATTAGCCAACAGACTACAGACGTTCCTAAATGGCTACTCAGGAATATCCTGAAGATAAGGCAACTAGATATATTCAGGAAAAAATATCTCTGGCAGCTGGTAAACCAAATTACATAGATCTACAAGTGTTCATAGAAAATGTAGATGGATCAGCCACTCACTAAGGATGCCTCCAGAAGACATCACGAAAATGGTTCTGCAGTGTAGCCCCCAAGATTAGAGAATGGTTGGCCACCTAAAGACCACTTGGAGTAGGTCTGTCGAACAGGAGATGAAAAGTTGCAGCAGACATGGGTGGAACCGAAAGACCTCCACAACAGAGTGCGCTGGAGAGTGGTTGCATAGTCCCTCAGCAAGGAGTTCAAAGGAGTTAAGTTAAATCGGGACGGTTAAGACTGATTCTCCTATGCCAGTGCTTAGGACTGATGCTAACGAAGAGATAGAAGGTTGAAGTGTATAAAAATCACTTTTTCTAAAAGTATGGACCGTAATAAAGAAATTTCCAACTTGTTGAACTTTACGTTATGACCGTTACGGGTAAAATTTTTAAATGAATCCTCTTAACTGTTGTATGTACGCTGTAAGAAACTAGCCTGCCAAATGTGATATGTCAGTTACTTAGTGAAAAGTTTTTGCCTTTTTTAGGTTAGATAGATAAAAGTGAAAGTGTTATTGGTGTATAAATGAAAGCGACTATTTTTTGAGATTTAAATTAATCTGACTTGGGGATGAAGCCCACAGAAAAGACGTATGAAAGCACGGCAGATGTTGATGTGCCCATTCGTTTTCAAGCAGCCACACCGGTTAAAGGTTAAAAAAGTTTATACGATAGTTAATAAGTATTATTACTACTTTATAGAGTTTATAAATCAAAGGTCTATTTTATTTATGTATAAGTTAATGCGATAGTTTATTGGTTTTTATAAATTATACTATTGTTTACTAGCTGTACCCTGCAAAATCTTTGTATAGAAATAGACCATTAGTCCAACTTTAAGGTCCATTTTTTTGTAATTAACGAAAATGAACAATTAATCATTTGCTGTTTTTTCTTTCAACAACATAAAGTATAGATTAATTAAACTAAAAAAGAAGTATCAACGAATGGTATTCGAATCCATGAAGCCTGCAAAGCCTGATCATTAACTACTCAGTTATTGTGTAAATTATAAATATTATTATATTACTGCTATAAATTAATGGTATTATCTTTTTTTGGGTATAAAATAATGCCATAAATGTTTGAAAGCTTTTTAATTAATACATTTTTTAATCATCCTGACAAATAATCTTATTGAAAATAAAGTTTGTGTTTAGTAAATTTAAAACAAAGAATATCGTTACACCTAATGAAAGAGCAACATTCTTATAAATACCTATTAAATTTGAATAGCTAATCAAAAGAAACAAAATTACAGATTTTTGCATGACATACTTACTTTAAAATACATTACTATTCGGTAATGTTTATAATAACCCTCTTCTTATTTCCACCCCCTTCTATGCTGATTTATGCTGATATAAAAGCACGTCACTATAAGGTGCTGGATGGTACTACAGTTCTATCAAAATACTCGCATAATTTCTACGTTATATTTAGCATGAATTTGTTATAGAAACGCTTTAAATGAAAAAACTCTGCATATGAACCCATCATGTTTTCTCTTCTTATTTGGTAATTACATTTAAGGTTACGTGGTGCTCTATATGGATTAAAACTAATGGTAGCAAATCAGGATCCCGAACTCGAAAATACCATGAAACCGGAACAATCTAATACACCCATACCTCGTTTTAAGGCCTAGATACGTTCCACGAAATTTGGCCGCTAAGTGAAAAGCCGTATAGGGAATCAATAGTTCTAGTACAAATCCATACATATTCAATGAGATCGGTTCCAAGTTGTTTAAATATAGCAACATGGTTATAATCCAAAATGTATTCTCTCGTTTTATTTCATTTAAATTAAAGCTACATACATTTGTACATAAAAATAATAACAAACTTGACAATCAATAATAGTTTATAAACAAAAATGAAACAATTTCATATTTGTAAAATGTGAATATATATAATTTTTTTTTTTAAATAAAGACAATGATTGAAATGGCAACCTGCAGATCAATGACGTCATCATTTTTCGCTTTACAAGTAAAATTAGACCTGGCTTACAGCAATTGTCAACATTGTTTGGCTTGCATTCTTATCTAGTTCATTCTTCAATGATTTATAACTGAATGACTAGGGGGCGACCGATATGCCTTTTGACCGATAGTCCGATACCGATATTTTCCCCAACATTTTTACCGATAGCGATACCGATATTTTAGTCAACAACAATGCCAAACATGTTTTTCTCGTACTACAGCTAATGACGTATGTCAACCCTTGCTCACCCTTCCCTGTCATATTTAGTAACACTTCGCCCACATGTAAGTCTTATCCACCCCCCCAACTTCCCATCCCAAAAAAAAATACACACAGATGCTCACTAATTGTATCATTCAAGGTCATACATTAAGAATAAAAAAATGCAAATCTGCTGTTTCAGGGTCATTTCGCTGATGCAATTTTTGTGGACGTGGCAATTTCTGCATGCGGTTTTTTTCCTTTTTTTAAATTTTGTCTGTCTGGTTATAGAATTGGGTTATTTACGGATTTTTTTTCTGCAACTCTGTTGTGAAAAAGAATGTATCGGCAGCCAAAAAACGGCCGGCCCGATAGTTAACACATAGTGCCAATATCGGTTCGTATGGTGCTCCCTACAAAAATGGGATCCGATATTAACCGATAGTGCCAATATCGGTTTTTACCGTCCATTATTTCGCTCCCTACTAATGACTGAGTTAATTCCTTGAGAAATTGAACACTACGTCTGACGTCAGGATCGTTTTCAAGGAGAGGAGGTTCCCTATCAGCTTCAAGTAGAGCAAGCACATCACGTTCGTTCAACCTTCCAAGCCGAAATCTTCTACTAGAATACTAGATCCAAAATATTTGCCTATTTCAGTAAGAAAATTAACGTCTGTATCCAGTGCCAAACCTAGGGATTATAGGGATTTTCATTGTGGAGTTCCCTGCATTTAGACATTCAGCAAGCATGACATGAGATAATGTACTTTATATTTAATGTAAAAAAATATTTGGGGGCCCCACATGCTAAGGCCGGGAGGACTTTTTGAATTTGGACTATGTCCTAGAGCACGCTTCTGTCTGCATCAGTATTTTTTACACATTCTGGCCATATTTTTCCATATATGGTTCATTATTTGTCAATTTTAATTCGTTCCATCATTCACTGATGCTGTCAGCAGTATCATAATGTTACAGTTTTCCAAAATGTTTTAATTGAAGATTCACCTTTGGTTTCCCTTATGCTGAGTTGTCGGAAAGTTCGGTGTAGGTAATGTGCCTTAAAAGTGCCTATTGCACCCTTATCCATTGGTTGGATTAGTGCTGTTGTATTTTTCGGAAGGTACTCAATCATGACATATTCGAACAGTTCGGATACATTAGTAGGATGCTCTGGTTCATTAATCAAAATTAGCAATATTTTTTTCCTTATGTACAAAAGTGTTTTTTTGGCCTTTATAGCGAAACATTTAGGCTGTAAATCGAAAACGTGCCATAAATGATGAAGGCCGTTATAGCGAAATGCCGTATAAATAGCGGCCGTATAGTGAGGTATGAGTGTAATTGAAATTGGCAGGATTGAATTTAGGGAAAACAGGGATTTTCGATAATCTCGATATTTTTGGTTTTTCATCTTAAAAAAAACAATAAATAACTTTTCTTATTTAAATTTTGTAATTTAAACAAAACTTACCTATAATAAATGTATAGTGTTAACCCCTCATAACACGTCTCAACTAAACCAGCTATCGGCGCGATCAAGCGACGACCTGCATGTCTGTGTCTACTTTGTTCTGCTATTCATGTGTGAAAGCATGTGATGAGATTAGTTCTGTTTAATAACGTTTGTGTTTAAACTATTTATCAAAGGCCCAGTACCCGGACCGGCGAGTAGGCACACAGTAATAGTTGACATGGTGTTTTTTCAAAGGCATAATCGTTTTAGGTGGATGACCCTATAACTAATCTTAATTCTTATAAAAATCCTTCTAATGACAATGTGCAATGAAAAACGAAATATTGCTAATAATAAAATAATATTAAACTTTCCAAAAGACTATTGTGAAAATTGTAATTTCAAAGAAATAAAACGTTCATAAATTCTTATTTGGTGCTGCTAAATATATAATAGAGTAAAAATCGTTGTTGGTTTTGCGTTAAATCGAAAAGTAAAGAATTTATATAACAGTACACCAGTTTAAAATACAAACATGAAAAAATCGGATCTGCCCTGAAACCAAAAATAGCATAGCTTACGATCAAGCCTAAGGGGATATAATTCTATGCAAAGGTTTTGCAGGGTACATCTAGCTTTATTATATTACTGTAAACATTAGGCTATAAGAACGTTGTATAATTTGTGGTAAAAATAAGAACATAAGATATTGAGTGTTACTGGCCTAAAAGTTGATTAATACAAAAGTCATGTACTTACCAAAAAAGGATGTGATCAATGTCTCGCGTAACAGAGTTCTGTTTTTAATAAAAACTGACAGCTGTCGATCTGCATGTTTATTCATCTCTTTATCAGTTTCTGGAATCTAGGTAAAAATGTCCAGTAGATATATACATGGATATAAACTTTGATAGATAGATGTTTAAACTTCCGGAAACGATGGGATGTTTATCTTTTATTTCCTATAAACCACTATGGGACTAACTTCTCAGTGCCCTTTTTTCATCCCCACTGTGATTGATATTACAATGCCTTCACTGTGAGGGGACTTTCACCATAATCTGAAAAGTTCCCGTGGATCTCACTTCAAATCAATCTGTTTGCTTTAACCCAATCTTTTTGCTTTAACCCAATCTGTTTGCTTCAACCCAATCTGTTTGGTTCAACCCAATCTGATGTTTCTAACCAATATGTTTGCTTCAACCAAATCTGTTTGCTTCAACCCAATCTGTATTTTTCTAACCAATCTGTTTGCTTCAACCCAATCTGTATGCTTCTAACCAATTTGTATGCATCAAACCAATTTGAAGGCTTCCACTAAATATGTATGCTTCAAACCAATCTGTTTGCTTCAAGTTGAAGCATTCAACCCCATCTGTATACTTCAACCCAATCCGTATGCTGTTGTCAAACCTGTATGTCGAGTTTCGGGTTAAAATTCCGACGGAATCAATTACCATAATTTATGCCTTCCTTGCCTCAATGACCATAGGTCAATCGTTGGTGATATAAAAACGGCACTGTCCCTTTAGTGCTAACGGGATCAATAAATATACATGTCGGGAATAAACCGATTTCTTTCTAAAAGCTCATGCGCAGTTAATTTCGAACATATGTGTTTTCTTACCGTGGTATTATTTTCAGATGTTTCGATTAGCTTCTGCTCTTTAATAAAATATCCATTATTTTTCATCACATCCAGTGCTTTCTGTGGATCAACTTTATTCATTCTGGCAATTTTATGAATAAGTACTTCCACTTGTTTATATTTTTTGGCTGCAAAAAGCCATCGAATGGATTCATCAGTGATCCTGGTTTGTTAAATTAAAAAAAAATGTTCTAAATGAATGTTGTCTACATTGATCAACTTATTTAGACAAGTTTCTGTATATAACGAGTAGAATCGATTGATTTATCTGTTTTGACTGAATTGATCGGAAATTATCAAACCGTTGTAAGAGTTGGTTCTTTTATTTATATTATTTTTACTTGTATTAAGTTGTATCTGAGTTGCAGCCTGAATACATGTGAATATATATATATATATATATATATATATATATATATATATATATATATATATATATATATATATTTGAAGGTTTACGTTAGATTACGGCTAAACGAAAGGTGTTCAAACTTGAATAAATAATTCTCTACTATTTACAATTATACGTATTGTTAAACATTATTTCTGTTTAAATACTTCAATGGCCCTAACCAAATCAAGTTTTAAAATGTCCTAACGCTCATTTTATTTGCTTTAATTTTAATTTATTGCAAAATAATTATTTAAAAATTAACCGAATAGGCAAGCATTTACATTAAGATAAACACATTTTTTTTAATATTTAAAGCAGGTGAAAATCTTTGAATACAACACAAGATAACATTTGGTCTAAATGTGATTATTTTAAAAATATATGAAATGTGAACTGAAAGAAGGGAGTGGTTACATAAAAGTCAATACATCGAGGTACAAATTTCCACCTCAGTAATTATCAAGTAGTTTTCAAGTTATAATTTTCATTTAAGCAAATTAAACACAAACAACTTATGTGAGTTTATTTCCATTTTGTATTTCATTAGTCCTACCACTCACCACATATAAACATTCATTAGTCCTACCACTCACCACATATAAACATTCACTAGCCCTACCACTCACCATATATAAACATTCATTAGCCCTACCACTCACCACACATAAACATTCATTAGTCCTACCACTCACCACATATAAACATTCATCAGCCCTACCACTCACCACATATAAACATTCATTAGTCCTACCACTCACCACATATAAACATTCATTAGTCCTACCACTCACCACATATAAACATTCACTAGCCCTACCACTCACCATATATAAACATTCATTAGTCCTACCACTCACCACATATAAACATTCATTAGCCCTACCACTCACCACACATAAACATTCATTAGTCCTACCACTCACCACATATAAACATTCATTAGTCCTACCACCCACCACATATAAGCATTCTTTAGCCCTACCACTCACCACATATAAACAATCATTAGCTATATCACTAACCACCAGAAAAACGTTGATTAGTTCTATCACCCACCAAAATGTAAAAATTCATTAGTTCTACCACTCACCACCATTGAAACAACACATAGATGGAAAAACCAGACAGAATTAATTGCGTGTAGTTCCAATAGAGAGTTCTTGTTAAGTAAGCGATCAAACATAGAACCATCATTGTTAAGGTCCATAGAAATGAATTGAGTTTCTCAACCAGAGCTCGATGATTAGTTGGCATCAGTTCTATCATCTGTATATGTGCAAGTTGGGCTGAACTCTGAATGAAGAACCAGGTCACATATAAATAGTTATAATCCACACATGCACATAATATTTATGTGTCTAGCAAAAATTGTGTGTTATGACACGATTTATAAACCCATTAAATAAATAATGAATACAAATAATGAAGATAAAACAAAATAAACAAACCGACAAAAAAGCTGCAGAGGCAAATCTAAGGACAAGAAAAAACCCAAAGCTGGGTGGGAATGAACTGATGATTGAAGTAACCAAGCACATGATACTTGTGACTGTGAATGGAATCTTGTGTCCATGACTGTAAAATAGATAAGTGCATATAAATGCATGTAACTTTATCTGGGTGAAAAACAAATGAATTAAAGCGATAGCTTTGAAAACAAAGCAACTAATGCATAAATATTTCTTGTTACACGAAAAATAGCTTTTTCGTCACGTGATGTCAATAATTAAGTTTATTTTCAAATTCAAACAGCTTTCACTATTTAATATAACTCATAAGAGAAAATGTTGTGTTATTTAGTTATATTCACTGTTGATTATTCACTCATGCACTTTTTTCGACACAAATATCTCAAAACAAAATGTAAATCAACTCACGTGTCAGCAAAACGAGTTAAAATCAAACAACCAAACATTTGGCCCAGTACAAACACAGTTTGGGAGACATCGGAGAAATATCCTCTCTCACATACCAGGTCCCACTGTCAAACATAGTCAAAAATTTTATATTGAATTAAAATACTTTATTTAGGACACGGCTAATAGAATACATTTATGAAATTACATTTAGTGTACCACAATATACACTGTGAAGTGACAGTGCCTTCTAAATATAGCTCTACTTTCATCGATCTTTCAAACTAAACTACAAAGAAACTACCTGATATACTATGTGAAGAACAAGCCAAAAAAAATATTTTAAAAATTCGCTTTTATTTATATACTTGTGGAAAAGCCTGCTGCAGCTGGCTGAACGAAATCCGACAGAAGGGATAACAAATAAATATACGAAATACTGCATTAGACAAGAACATGTGGCCTTTATTGCCATAAACAAAATACAATATGAACAGAAATAACAAAGAAATGTATGAAATTCAACGCATACACCGGACGACATGAAAACTACCTGCGAGGAAGAAACAGTGTTACAACGCATACACCGCACGATATGAAAACTACCTGAGGGAAACACAAGGGTTAGACGATTATGTATTTAAGGATATAATTCAAGTAAAATTGCTTGGGTTCTATGTTGTTTTTTTATGTCTTTATGGAGGCAAATGAAATCTTAAAAAAAATAAAAAAATAAATAAATAAATATAAGAACATTACACCTTACCTGTGAAACAAATGATGATTGAGATGATGACACATCATATTCATAGCCGTATTGACAGCTTGACGTGAAAATGACGTCACTTCCATTGACTATGTCAATATGACATTGCCCGTAGCTGACATTATAGGGAACGTTACTTGCGTTTAATGTGAGGTCATAAATGACGTCATCAATAGTATTATTTAAACTTTGAAGCTCGCGACACTTATATTCAACTGATTTTCCTAAATGTTGAACAAACAAAAATCTAAATAATTATATTAATGAACAAACGTAGAGACTGAATAGTTATGGACTATAATTAACCTGTATATTAAATATATTAATTTTATTTTTAGAATCTGTTATATGTTGAGGAGTGGTGATAGTTATGAATGGTGGATGAAATTATTTTAAAAAAAATTAAACTTTGAGGTTTCTTCTATAATTTGAAGGGGGGGGGGTCTCTTATACAATTTGAAGGATATTGGGGTCCTGAGTTGTACTATTGTCGATGACAATAAGATTCCATTAGGAAGGGAGTTGAGTAAATACTTGGAGTCTTTTGATTTCCATTCTATCTTAACGGTCCCTAACGCAAAAACTATTTATCTTTGAGATATTTATGAACATACCTATAAAAACTACAGATACTGAATGTAGTCCATATACTACAAGAGACATAAGGAAAATGGCGAATCTTGACTTTTGATAGAAACCATTCCATTTAAGGAAAATTAAAATCTCGTCAATAACTGCTCCTTGATCCATCACTAATGAACACATTTTTCAAAAGGAAACAAACAAATAGACACAATAAAAAGGTCTTAAGGTTTTGTGTATTTTTTTTTTATCTGGTATAAATATTTTTTTTTTTAATTTTAGAAACATATTTTTCACTACCCTACTTTCATAATGTAAAATGAACAGTTGAATTTATTTCACAGTTTTGTATTCTTTTTATCATCCAATAATGAAAAAACACTCCGTACTACAATATAGGTTATATAACACATACTAATAAATCTGCTCTCACATTTGCAAACATTTCATACAACTACAATGTAATATTTAACTGTACTGTCTATTTTTATTTTATTTTTGTGTGTGCTTCAAAGCAATTAATCATAAAAAGGAAAAGTTTTTAAAATAAAGTATTACATTACTTTGTTGTTTTTTATTTTCATTTCGACACAAACATATTAGCCTATAGCAAAATAAAAAAAAATAAGTCTCTACTTAACGTGACAGCAAGCCTAATAAAGTAGATTCACTGGTTTCACTAGTAAATATTTTTCTCCTAAACACAGACATTGGCATCAAATCAAATGTCTTAATAAACACTCAACTATAGTATAATTGTAGTTTAACTAACGATGGGTGTTGGTTTTTATTTATATATTTTAATACACTTTATTTTAGTAATTTTCTTATTTGTAGCTGTTACTTCTACTTTTGATTATGTTAATAATTTAAAAATTATCTTATGATTATTATTAAAGTTGATATTAACCCTTAGAAAAAATGTTATTAATAATAATTTTATTTTCTAACAAGAAAAGAATTGAAGCCAAACTCTACAATATACTTTTATGTCATTTGTCAATAGACAACTAAAGATATAAAACAGTTTTATTAATTTCATTCCCTTTACAGCCTGTTTGATACAGTCATATTTTAATTAGAAGCACACGTGACCATTGGCATACACTGTGCATTTGTATAGTTGATTAGTCATGATCACGTACATTTAGCTTAACAATTAAACTCTTTACTATAGTAAACGGTTTATATCTTGACAGAATAATGCCAACAATATAAGATCACCCAGGCGTAATATATATATATATATATATATATATATATATACTGTACTGATTTAAAATCTCAATATGAATGATAATAATAATGTCTCATTGACAGATAATAGCTAGCAACGGATGTCTTAAGTTAATAGTATTCATTAAATAAAACGTGTGCTTCAGACCAGGCCCGTAGCGTGCGGGGGGGGGGCAGGGGGCAGGGCATGAATTATATAAAAAGCTATTTTTTGTACATAGACTGATTGTTAACGCGCTCAAATATATATTACCGAGTTGGTTGGGATAGGTGTGGGAATAAACCAAATGGTTGCAGAAAAAGGGAGGGGTGGGGGGTCAAGCAGACGATTCAAGTTGCAACACCGCTAAATTTTTAACCTCACGTCTCTATTTTTTTTTAAATACTCATGTTAAACATGATAAATTATAAAATTATAAACAAAAAAGAACTGTTGGAATGGGGGTGTAGGGTTGGGAAAGGAATGTTTAACGGAAGGGAGGGAGAGGTCGGGAGAAGTGTCACGTGGTATTGTTAACAGGGTGAACATGCAGTTATACTAAATGCCACTTTTTGTAATTTTGTACATTGAGACCCACTGCGATTTGGGCAGGGGAGGGAGGGAAGGATGGGTGTGGGGCTAACTGAAAGAGAATTGATACATTATTAAAAAAAATAACTATTGAGAAAGAGTCCTTTAAAATATTATGAATGAATTCAGATTAGTCAAATGATATGGTGTTGTAAGCGCATCACCATTTTCAACTCCAACTGCGTGCCTAATAGCCGGTCCGGGTACCGGGCCTGTTCAGCTAGTATATATATATATATATATATATATATATATATATATATATATATATATACATATATATATATATATATATATTTATATATTAGGGTGAGTCATATTTTTTTTCTTGAGACATCCTGGAAAAGTTGCATAATGTACTAAAGTATTCAATAAGTAATTTGCAAAGGAATTTCTGAAGTCGTCTACATGCTGCAACTTTTAGTTTTGTCTTACCTTACTGTGACTGTGTAGTAAAAACGAACATTTTGTATATTTCCTTATAATTTATACTTTAAATTGTGACCGACTGATTTTTTTAACTTTGCATTTTGGTGTGTTTCAGATCTCTAGTATTCATCAACAGTGAATTTGAAGTCAACAATAATTGTAATATATTGTAAAGTTACTAATTTAGAATCATATCTTGACTTATTCATCCATACGTGTACGACAGGATTTTATTTCAACAGCAACATATATTTGAACATTGAACATGACCACAAGGAGTTCAAGTGAACAATCGATATTTGATAACCCACAGCCAATGCCTAAAAGTCAGTTGCCCACTTCTGCTGACGTTTTTCGTGCGTATGATTATCAGCTGAAATTTGGAGAATGTTCCTTGGTACGTGGAAGATCTTTATTAATTGGCAAAGAAGTGAAAGAGATCTACGATATTGCTGGTATACCTACTATTGAAATCAATAGTGTAGTGAAGTGTGTTGAGAGGTGTGTTGCTAAAGTAAAGGAACTCAACAAATACTCTACCTCAAAAAATCGTCAACAACTTTTGAAGAAACCTTTCAAAGTTTGCAAAATGTATTTGATATATGTTGCTGCAAGTGTTTTGATTCTGGTGCATAAGAAAGATCGGCATGTACTTGTCCTTTGCCAATGAAAATACCAGGGCTAGAATAGAATTTTTGGGCACATCAAAAAACAACACGGAAAATGTATATAGGGAAAATTGACAAAGAAATGACATTGAAGTTGCAGAAGAAAGTTGACAGAAGTAAGAGACAGAAATGCACTGAGACCATGAACGATAAGAGATGGATAATGAATTAAATTTGTCTCGTTGTGCTTCTTCTGATGTAAGCGACATGCACGATGACTACGATGATAAAGATAATGATGACGTTGTACGTAGTGATGATAATGATGATATGATGACAAGCAGTGACGAGGAAATGAAAGCAGTACAAAATACTTTAAAATATCCTGAATTGTGTAGATCTCTGGTTAGGTGTAAAGTTAGTAACACAGATGCCTGCCTAATTGTCAACTCTATGTTGAAAGATCTAAATCTTCTGACTGCAGAATCATGCGTAGATCTAGCAAAACTTCACAGACAGAGAAAAGTTTGTAGGCAGAAATAAATAAAGAGACATTCGGATGATGTAAGACAATTTAAATGTATGGGATTTGATGGCAAGCAGGATGTAACAGTGGTTAGGACAGGTACATGATGTAACAGGAGATCTATTAAAGAACCACATTATGTCGTAGTCTCCTATCCTGGTGAACAGTACGTAGATCATGTTTTGCCGGACAGTAGCAAATCAAGTGATATTGCCAAAGAACTTCTGTCAGTTATCACACACACCGAATCCATGGAAACCTTGTCAGCAATAGTTTGTGATGGTACAGTCATCAACACTGGTAAGACGAGTGGAGTGATTCCAGAGGTAGAACGACATGTTGGAAGACCACTGCAGTGGCTCATTTGTTTATTACATACAAATGAACTTCCTCTACGGAAATACATTTCTGTGGTTGACGGCGGACGCACAACAGGTTCAAGTACGTCAATCATGAGTTCCTTAGACTTTGATCCCAAAGATTTACCTCTCACGAATTTCAAAACAGTCCCAGGAAAAGTTGTTGACACTGCCGATGACGTGAAGAAAGATCTTAGTACTTATCAAAGTTATCTACTACGAAGTTGCTTAGCAGTTCAGAGCGGAATCAATGGAACTGAAAACAAACAATTTCTTCTAAATTGTATGCCAGGAAATCTTAACCATGCAAGATGGTTAACAACGGCTAACCGAATCCTACGATTTTATATGTCTTCATCCAATTGTACATCGACTTTATACAGAATTGTCAGATTCATTGTAAAACGTTTATGCACCTTCATGGTTTTATATAAAGCTTCATTCAGAATGTTACGATGGTGCTCAGAATTTTTTCCATCTTATGAAACTATGTTTTGAACTGGGTCCCGATGAATAGGCGGCAATCGTGAAGCCAGTTTTACAGAACAATGCTTACTTCGCCCACCCTGAGAACATCCTCCTTGCCGGTATTCTTGATGAAAATCAATCAGTTAGAAAAATCGCACATGGGATGATAGTTTATGCACGAATACATTCCCAGAATAACATTCGACTTTTTGATAAACCGTCGATCGATTTGAATTCATCTGCATCGTCATACATGTATCAAAATCCAGTTTCTTGTGAAGTGAGAACTATTGCATGATTTTACATTGTGTTGTCTTTTTCTTGTTACTATGGGATTATAAACTTTAAAGTTGGAGGTGGTAGACATTGTTTGGAAAATTGTTTTTTAACCCTTCATCTGGATGCTATGGGGCATCTTTCTACACATGTCTCAGATATGCAACTGAAAAAAAATTGTATGGCTCACCCTAATATATATACATATCCCCCCTCTCTCTTTCTCTGTTTTTATTTCTTCGCAAATATCAAAGAGTTGCAAATAATTAAACGGAGATGTTAATTATTAAATGTTTTCACTCAACTGTGTTCTACTGATGTCATTTTTTTAAAGTCATTAACACAGAAAGGTTAAAAAAATTCCCATTCTATGAACATAAAATATTTTTATAAGCGACAAAAACCAAAGCGTGTGTTGCAATCTGAATTATTTGTATAGTTGGTTTTTTTGTTATATATCAATAAATGTAGTTCAAAGGACTATTACTACCAATATATTCTGTTAATTAATGTATTCACAAAAATATGCTAAGTAAGCTTAAAATATTAAGCTTTTATATTTTTTCTTATCATAAATTACCCGTTGATAGTGGTTGGTTGTGTTAGAATAAAATTATAAACCTCTTGACTTAAGTTGATGAAAATATCTAGTCGACAATAGCAGATTATTAAAAAAGACGTTTCAATGTAAACAATCAAGAAAAAAAAGCGTTGGCCCAATATTATTACTTAAATTTATTTATCTTGCAGTTTGTCTTTGAATTAATATTTCTAGCAACAAGACAATATGAATGGAAACAGATAAAGGTAATACAATAAAGATGATATTTCTATTATTTATCCCAAGAGATGAGATCTATATTTACAACCTATATCAACAAAGGAAATCAGATTTTATATAGAATACATAGTGCGTACTAAAAAGAATATTCTCTCTGTATTCATTTCTCATAATTTATGATATAACTAAAGTAACTTTATAAATTTGTAAGATCAGTTGAAATTTCTGCAGAGTATGGTGAGTAGAGAAATATTTTATTGTGTTTGTTCCTCTTCAGTTAGCTCCTACATATTTCATATGAATATTTAAGAAGTGTTCACTTTCACATTTTTGTTACAAAATCTAAATCTGTTTTCTGTAAGAGAATTGAAGGATTCATTTTAATGAATTAAATGTCAGGTATAGTGCTGACCGAAACTATACTACTGACCGAAACTATAGTACTGACCTAAACTATTGCATTGACCTAAACTACAGTACTAAATAAAACTATAATACTGGCCTAAGCTATAGTACCGACATAAACTATAGTACTGACCTACACTATATCACTGTCCTAAACAATATAGTAATGACAAAAGAAAAATAAAAGAATAAGCTACAGATGTTGATAAAGACGTAATAGTTTATATTGCAAGTTGAATACAATTTTAATGATTAAAATGTTTGAGACGAGTTAAAAAAAATGGGCAGGCAGCAAGCGATCTTTGAAAGCCCTATGTGGCTTTAGCGTGTCTGGTGCAATTAGTATTAAACTGATTTTATATCATATATATATATATATATATATATATATATATATATATATATATATATATATATATATATATATAAATTAGGGTGCCATTCAATGCAATGGGAAAAAAAAATTTGTTAAAGTTTCTTAGTCTCACCCCCTAATTTTTTTTTTCTTTTAGTTAGAGGTAGCTCAATGGACTCGATGTTTTATATTATATGCGAAGATGCCTGTATTTGACATACAAGACAAACATGAGGCAATTTCTGTTTCTTCTCTATACTTATAAGAGCCATTTGTTGTCTGTCTGTCTGTCTGTTCCCTAATAACTCAAGATCCAGATAACCAAATAATGTGAAATTTGTTACACATACACATAATTACATGAGGCAGGTTATAGGACAGGTTTCGTTTCATCTCGATGTGTAGTTTAATTGTAATTAATTTTTTTTTATTTTAGTATTGTACTATATTAAAGTAATCTCGACGGCGCCGTAATAAAATTCCTCTGTGACGTCATTTCCCGAATAGAACTTGCGCGCATAACCTATTAAAAAATTGAGATTATGTTTGTGTGGCTCGCTAGCACAGTCGGTTACTCGCTTGGCCGTGACTCAAATTTGGCCGACTATGTGTGGGTTCAAATCCCGACAGTGAAATTTTTTTTTTTTTTCAATTTTTTTTTTTTCAGAATAATCTCTATACTTATAAGACGCATTTGTTGTCTGTCTGTCTGTCTGTCTGTTCCCAGAGAGAGAGGGAGGGAGAGAGAGATAAAGAGACAGAGGGGGGGCAAGTGGGGAGAGAGAGGAAAGGAGGGAGGGGGAGAGAGGGAGGGAGGGGGGATGGACAGGGGGGAGAGAAGGAGGGGGAGAGAGGGAGATGGGAGAGGGAGGGAGAGAGAGGGAAAGGGAGGTAGAGAGAAAGGGAGGGAAGGAAAGAGAAAGGAACGAAGGGAGAGAGGGGGTAGGGAGGGAGATAGAGGGGAGGGAGGGAGAGAGGGTGGGAGAGAGGGAGGGAGAGATAAAGAGTGAGGGGGGCAGGGAGAAAGAGAGGGAATGAGGGAAGGAGGAAGGGGGGAGAGAGGGGGAGGGAGAGAGAGGTGGAGAGGGGAGGGAGGGGGAAAGGGAGGGAGGGAGAGGGGGGGGGGGGAGGGAGAGAGAGGAAGGGAAGGAGAGAGGGAGAGAGGATGGGAGTAATGTGAGGAAGAGATAAAGAAAGAGAGGGGGCAGGGAGGGAGAGAGAGGGAAGGAGGAACGGGGAGAGAGGGAGGGAGGGGGGTGGACAGGGGAGAGAAGGAGGGAGAGAGGGGAGAGAGGGAGATGGGAGAGGGAGGGAGGGAGAGAGATGGGAGAGAGAGGGAGGGAGGGAGAAAGGGAGAGAGGGGGGTAAAAGAGGGAGAGGGGAGGGGCGGAGAGAGGGGGGAGGGAGAAAACAAAAGGTAAACAGAAAACCTTATTTTAAACCCGGGCAAAGCCGGGTACTTGCAAACTAGTATTTATATAATTTCTGTTACTTATTTATACAATTACTGTTATTCAGCGGCGTAGCGTGGGTATCGGCCGCCCAGGGCGGAAGACGATTTTGCCGCCTTCTCATTTAAGTATTTCAATTTAATCTAGACATTTTTGCCGCCTTCCCCCCTAGGTACGCCACTGCTGTTACTTATTGATATTTTCATGTCAGTGCAATATATATTTAAAAACATATATATATATATATATATATATATATATATATATATATATATATATATATATATATATATATATTCTTTGCTTCTATGTTTTCTGCTTTATCACTAATTTTGTTATTTATAATTAATTCTATTGTATTAAGAAAACTACTGTTGTGCAGTACAGCTACCATTCGACAATAACGTGTCATTATCATCATCATCGCTTCAAAACTTGAGTGATTTTAACGTTGGTTCTCATGTACCAACACTGTTTGATAGCACAGGTACCAGTATGTTAGTGTCTGGTCTGGATAGCATAAAATTTGGGATATTAGTCCAATATGATTCAGTAATAGTCACTTTAGTAGTATCAGTACTATAACTAAAACTATGGTTGTGATCCCGATGATCCTGATGAACTCCCCGAACCACCTGAAGTGTCTACTAAACAAGTGAGTATCGTCCGATCCACCAATATTGTGAGTCCAGGTTTGGTCAGGTTTGGCAGCTGCATTAGACAGAAGTAAAGTCAGTAACAGGAACGCAGTTTACATAATTACAGCAGCAACAGAATCACTTGGCCACAGTACTGCAGCCCTGGCGATTAACAAGGAATCGGTCAGACATAGTCGACGTAAACATCGTGAAGCAGCAGCTACAGAGATTCATGCATCGTTTAATCCAAACTGCCCATTAACTGTGCACTGGGATGGAAAGATGATGCCTGCATTGACATCCAAAGAGTTAGTTGATCGTCTTGCTGTTCTGGTATCCGGTGATGGAACAATGAAGTTGCTGGGAGTACCAAAATTGCCAAATGGAACTGAAGAGGCCGAGGCAACTGCCGTGTTTAATCTTATTCAAGAATGGAACATTGCTGATAGCATCAAGTTCATGTGTTTCTACACTACGGCCAGTAACACTGGCATAAATGCAGGTGCCTGCATTCTTCTGGAGAATAAACAGGCGCCACATAATGGAACTCATTGTGGCAAAGGTGTTTGATTCACAGATGGGGCCATCTAGTGGACCAAATATCAAGTTATTCCAGAGATTTCGTGAATATTGGGACTCAATTGACACATCAATGTATGCAAGTGGAATGAATATTGTCATAACTCTGTTATATTTACTGTAGTCAGTGCATGTTGTGAGTTTTTAGTCAAAATGAAAAGAGATATGTTAGAGGGAATTCCCTGTAGTACGGTAACGCACAAAATGAATGGGGGATAAAACAAGCAATTAAGCCTGTTCCATTCTGGACACAGGACGTGTTAGCGCATTTTCATGTTATGTATCAGTACGTTTGTTAGCTTTCAGTAAATATTTCTAAATTTTGGAAATGTTTATAAATTCAATTGTGTAATGCATATATCTGTAAAAAAATATTATAAAGACGTTTCTTTATATTTGAAAAAAAATTATTTTCTCTTAAATCTAACTACAAGTGGTTTGTGGTTACTGAAATAGGACTCATAATTGAAAACATTCGAAATTGTAGTCATTTAATCGTCCGAAAACTCCGTCAATTGTTGCATAGCTCTGATACTTTCAATTAAACTCAGAACACAAGCTTACTATTTCATTTGATGAGTTTCTTAATAAATCTTAGTGAAACTACGTGCTGTAGTATTTCGCTCCAAATGAATGGGTTATTGAACGTACAAGGTGTAGAATGGGGCCATATATATAATATATAAGCCCGGCCCTCAGAGGTCCTATCGCGAAATGAACTTTTGATGTACACATGGAAGGCCAAGACCTACAAAATGATATATACATCATGGGTCTAGGACTTATGGTTGTTGAGATCTAGGGTGATGACGGACAGATAGACAGACAGACAGACAGACAAACAGACAGACAGACAGACAGACAAAACGGGGACAATAGAGCATTCTTTTTCGAAAATGCTCTAAAAACAGAAGAAAATAGAAAGAAGAGACACTGACGTTTATTGGAGGTAGATGTTTTTCTATAAAACTATGTCTTATGTGTTGTAATAATCAGATTAGGCTAGAGAATTTACAGTTGGCACAGAGATGGTTTTAATTATCTGGCCACTTAGTTTAGCGGAAGTGGGAATCAACAGACGATAATTATTAGACGATAGATTTGGTAGAGACAAGCAGACGGACTTGATTCCTCATCTCACATCATTTTATACCATGTATGTATTTTCGTGAATAAGAATAAATAAACAATATATATATATATATTTATACAACCAAGTCTACCCAGTGCTTTATAACTGTGATTCGTCTCATACATGTGGATACTTAATAATTTTATATACACCCAAGTCAGTCAACAAGAATAACTCCGAAGAGACCATACTACTTTTTATACAAGTTCCTTAGAAATATAATATACATACAACTGATCTACTAACAAACAATAACTAACAATGACATAATGGTATGCAGCGGAAAAGTTCTATAAAGAACATATATATGACATAATGGCGGCTGCGGTGAAAGTTCTTTAGAGAACATAACTGTGTTGAAGTAATTTTATTGTAATCAAGACAAATGTTGGCACACTAGAAGATCTACATGTTCCTGATTTTTTTTCATCTGATATTCCATCCACCAACATACAGTTCTTAACTGTATTATATACAACTGCCTTGGCTTTACTTCAATTGTTGGACTTTGTATTTTTACATAATTTATTGCTGTAGAACCATCGCTACAGTGGTACATTCGTAAGAACATTTACATCTGTTCATATTACTCTATCCTCGTGTGGGTGAAAAAGAAGGTGAGCCGAAAAATCAGCAGACCTTACCAAATTGTGCAGACCATACCGTACCAGGAGAGCCATGAAGTGACTACACTCTGACCTATACTTTTACCTATCTACACCAGAGAGAAGTTAGTGAGTCTACACCGTCCGAAACTATACTTTTTACAGCACTCTACACTTGAGATCCGAAGTCCGAAGTAACAAGAAAGGTATTTTACAGTGATTTCATGTTATTTAATTATAATTGTTGTTTTATTTGCAAACTGTGTCAAATTTATTATATTAGTATGTAATGTTTAGAAACAAATTTTTTACATCCTTAGTATATAGTTAAATATCTTTTTGAAAAGTTCTAATTGCAAAATTAGTTAAATTAAAATAAATATATATTGTTTTCATCTAGATATTTTACTTAAAATATTTGTTTAGAAGTAACTGTTCGCATCCTGTATAATTTTTTTTTACAAGTAATCTTGTAAAGTTATATACTTGTTTTCGCTCGTCTAACTATAAATTTAATTAAATAATATTAACTTAGTCTGTAAAAATTTTTTTAAACTTTTTTTAGTAATAGCATATTAAGCTTAGAAATATTTTATTTATTGTACGTTTTCATTTGTCACTTATATTATTTTTACATTGGTAATTTAATTTTATTTTGACATAAGATTGCATGTAGACTCAGGAATATTGAATACTGAAATATACTATATATACATATATACAATAAAAAAAAACAATACAGCATAAATAAATTAAAATTAAGAAATCAATTATATAAATAATTTGATAAAGAAAAATAAATAAATTTTAGAATGGCTGAGCAACTAGTATCATTTGAGTACTATATTGGACAAGGCAAGTTGCTGGGTTTAACAGGTGAAAAATTAACCAAATTTGTTACAGAGAGAATAGATAAGGACAAAGAAGATAAAATAGAAGCAGAAAATCGAGCAGACAAAAAGAGAATAGAAGAAGAAAAAAATAAAAGAGAGGCAGAAATACAATCAGAAAAAATTAGAATAGAAGCAGAAAAAATTAGAATAGAAGAAGACAAAATAAAACAGGAAATAGCATTACAAGAAGAAGTAAAAAAGATGAGAGCAGATATGGAGCAAGAATTAGATTCACACAGAGAAAGACTAGGACTAAAACCCATTCACAAAAAGCCAGAGATAGTAAATAATAATCTAATGATAAACACAAATCCTGGCATAAAATGCAAAAATTGCAATAAAGAATTTGAATCAAGAAACAAATTATTTGTTCATTTAAACAATGAAGTATGTCATAAAATAGATACATTGAACACATTAGAAGACACCAGTTTAAAAAGAAATGACAATGATCACACTCCTGTTAGAAATTCAGATCAACAAAATGACAATTCTATTTTGAGACAAATTGTACAAGATCAGAGTCGACAAATCCAAACATTAATAAAAAGTTTAGAAACATTGACAAGTAAATTTGAAAAATTTGAAAAAAGTATTACAGCTGATGTGACTGATTCATATAAAATACTACATGAACAGTCAAGCACTATAGAAAAAATAATAATGAAAATAGCAGATTCACAATTAACAGATACAAATAACAATCAAGTAAACTTAAACAAAACATCAATAAGCAAGACAACAAGTGAAACTGGAACACAAACAGATGCACCTTTGATAAAGAAAATTCATTCAATTTCAAAAACTGCAGAATCATTTTGTTCAGTCATTACAGACACTAATAAACAAAAAAGAAATAAAATAGAGTCAACAACACAAAATAGAGACAAACCAATGTGTTTTTTTTTTAAGGATTTTGGACATAAAGCTAATAGATGTACCCTCAAACTGAAAAACATAACTTGTTACACATGTAAGAATTTAGGACATAAACAATCATTTTGTCCATTTAAAACAAGGCACATTGAGACGCATAAGACTAATATCAGACATAAGTACCAACCACAGGATAACAACTTTAGGAATAGACATACACACAATTACCATTCAAATAGGAACACACACAAATCAGTAAATAATTATCAAACAATTAGATATAAAAGAAGTAGAAGTAGAAATATTGTGATGTACCTACATGTACATTCTGTAAGAAAGTTGGTCATCTTAAAGAGAACTGTTTTAAACTGAAAAATAGTTGTTGCTTAAAATGTAAGATGAAAGGGCATACTCAATCAAAATGTAAATCATTTAATGAGAATCAGGAATTTAAACAACCACAGAAACATGACACAAATAAAAGTCATAGGTTTTATAGGGAAAACACATGCAGTTTAGAAGAGCCAAGCAAACCAGATATTTTATCGAGACTCAGTCAGAAATAAGTATATTTTTTTTTGGAGTAAACATATTGAATTATTCAAATATAGAACATGCTGTATTGGGACAACAAGAATAAACATAACTAATTGGAATAACAAGTATAAATAAATGAATATAGGAACAATAATGAAATATAAATTTTATTGGAACAAGTAGAAATGAAAGATGGTAGAACAATAAGGATAATGACTAGAATAAATAAAGAATATTGGAACTATAAGTAAAAATAATATGGATATTGGAAAGATTAATACAACTAATAACAATTGTATTTGAAAATAAAAGATTTGTATGTATTGAAAATATAATACATGAATAATGATAATGACATTTAAGCTTGTCAAGTACACTATTGTATTGAGTATATTGACTCAAATATTTTTTAATAATATATATTAAAGAATTCATGTTGATGATTGATGCATAATGTATTTAAAATAGAAATATGCATACTTAATTAAGATGAGAATGAGGAGAGATTGTGTTTAAAATAAAACACACACACTAAACAAGTATAATGTACATGAGAATATGTTGTAAGAATGATTAATTACTCATTCACTTCATTCACATTGATGAAAATATTATTGAAGTTTATGCAAAGATTTTATTATGCAATGATTACTAATGCATATTTTATTGAATTTGTTCATTGTTTGAAGTTTATTGTTCAATTTGTTATAAAACTTTTAAAAAGTTAAATTTTGTTAAATCCAATCAAAGGATTATTGATTATGACATTGATTATTGTCAAGAAGACTTATTAGTCTCAAATATGTAACTTGAACAATTATTGACTAAAGAAGTCAAAGGTATGAAGATTGTAATAATATATGAATTTTATTAAAATGATGTTTAAATATTTTAGGTGTCAGAAGACATAATGAATTGCACATGATGATAATATTAAATATGTCAAGCTAAATTGACACGAAAAAGTGCAAAGTTAATATATTCACACTATATAAAATGATGAAAAAGACATAAGAAAAATGTCTTATATAATTAATGAGTACAAAAATGAATATTGTCAAATCACTAAGAAAAATGTTATTGACAGAAGACAAAAGAAAGGGTCTTCATAAGAGATGAGAGAAAAATGACTTGCTAGATAAAGCAAGGTAAATAATCAGTTGAACAAAATATTGTTGCAACAGAAGAAGTTTGTCAAAAGACAACATGAAAAATATATTGTACTGAAATAAAATACTCTCATACAAAAAAAAAAAGAATGATAATGATGTGAAGAAAAATATGAAAGTGTTGAATATTGAAAATAAATTCATTAAGTGAATATGTACAAAGAAATGACAATTAAGTCATAAGGTGATAGAAAATAATCACTATAAAAAAAAAAAGTGCAGTACTGATAAAAAAAAAGAGGGGAGATAATAATGATAATTAAAAATGCACTTAAAACTTATGAAGAAGTTATGGCAATTTAAGTGAATAACCACTTATTATTGTATAAATTTTTTTTTGTTTAAAACTGAATTGATAATAATATTTTTGAAAATTGAATAAATTTTTATGTCAATATTATGATATTATGCTATAAATGCATTTAAAAATTGAAATTGAGATATAATATTGACAAGAATATTTTTATTAATGGATATTTGGTATCATAACCATTTTGTTTGACATTTTGTATATACATTGACATTTTTTATATAGATTTCTATTGATGTGATGTGATACAACAAAAATTTGTATTTTTATTTTGACAAAAGTAAATTTTATTAAGTTAACGACAGAAAAATGACAGCTAAAAAACTAAATGTATAACATTTGTTTTTTAAAGGAAAGGGGGATGTTGTAATAATCAGATTAGGCTAGAGAATTTACAGTTGGCACAGAGATGGTTTTAATTATCTGGCCACTTAGTTTAGCGGAAGTGGGAATCAACAGACGATAATTATTAGACGATAGATTTGGTAGAGACAAGCAGACGGACTTGATTCCTCATCTCACATCATTTTATACCATGTATGTATTTTCGTGAATAAGAATAAATAAACAATATATATATATTTATTCAACCAAGTCTACCCAGTGCTTTATAACTGTGATTCGTCTCATACATATGGATACTTAATAATTTTATATACACCCAAGTCAGTCAACAAGAATAACTCCGAAGAGACCATACTACTTTTTATACAAGTTCCTTAGAAATATAATATACATACAACTGATCTACTAACACACAATAACTAACAATGACATGTGTAAATTAAATAAATAAAAGAAACCACCGTCGCCATCCTCGACATGTTGTGTTTAATAAAGAAATAACTCATGAAATGGTGAATATTGTCATTTTCTTTACTGGACATTTGTGTTGTACTAGTGATGTCAATCTAATTATATTTTAAGTAACGCAGTGACTCCGGCACCAGCCAAAACCATTATATTAGGGTATAAGGAACATGGCATATATAAATTTTATTTTTTTTTTCAGAATTTTTTTTCAGGATTAGGGTTAGGGATAGGGTTAGGGTGTGGAGCAATATTATCTATGGCTGGTACCCGAAGTAAAAAAAATACTGCCTTTAAGTAATGAGGACACTAGAGGATAATAACTTCACTATAATTGAAGTAGTAGTTTAGCCTTCTGAGGAGATACGACATAGTATTATTATTTATTTGGTTACAGCGGAAAAGAAAGACAATAGCTACTACGTTAAAGTATCATTAACTTTGCATAAGCGGAATACATATAGTAGAGACAATTGCTACTAGATGTCAACCTGTTTTAATACCAGTTAAATTTATATATGCAAGTAATTTATTGTGGCCAAGAGCTGTAATGCACTAATATGCCCACTAATTCAGGCATCACTTTTGTAGCCTAATTATTAAGCAAGTAATCTACTGTGGCCAAGAGCTGTGAAGCACTAGTAAGCCCATATATCTAGATGTAATATAACCATAACTAATACCAAAGAGTGGCCATGAGTTGTGAAACACACTTAAGAACACATATCTACTTATGAACAAGTCATTGAACTGCGAAGTGACAAGTCCTCTCTATGTGTCAACAGTCTGATGGCAGCTGTGTAGTAACAAGCCTGGTCATCGATATATAAATTACACTCACGTTCTAAAATATGTTTATGCCACATTCTGGCGCATAAAAAGAGTCGTTACTGACTGACACTCTTTAAGTGTAATAACAAACTCTACATCAACGATCAAGAAAATAGACTGTTGAAGAAACAGTACAGTGAAAGACAGGTCATCAGAGGTCAAGTCCTACCTACCAGAATTGTGTCAAGTACTACACTGAACCAGATACAATATTGTCCGGACTTATAGACAGATCAATAATAACATTCCTTTCACCCTGTGTTTACATTCAAGCTGACGTGTGAAACAGACAGAATCAAAGTTAAGTAATGATGATAATGCACATGTTTATTTCATTTGTATATTATATTATTTAAAATATTTATTTCCATGATGATTCATTTTGCTGAGTAAGAATATTGCTTATATTGGAGTGATTGATTCACTTAATTAATTATCTATGATTTGTTTACAATTTCATTTATTAAGTATAATTTATTCATATAAAGTATTTTGTGCATTGATTATTAAACTTAATTTGAGAGGTCTCGGAAAATCTATTTATATTATTTCTCCATTTAAAATCACCGTTGAATCATTTATAAAACAAATTACATAAAATGGCATATTTTGGATCTTTGGAAGCTAATACTAAAAGATGGCTATGGTATGCAGATATGTTATATCTCAGAGGAAGAGAACTGTCACACTTTATGACAGAAAGAGAAAAGTATCATGATTTACACAAAACAATATATGTAGGAACTGTACCCGGCATTAACAAATATGATGGAAGAACATTTGATATCGATGAATATTTTATCCCTGTTGAATCTTTTTGTGATCGGAATAATATACAAAGTAGTAAATGGACAGTTCAACTAGTTGAATCTTGTGAATGCGAAGCCAAAGAAGCACTACTCACTAAGCCTAACTATGACGATCTTACATATGACCAAATCAAGTCGAAACTATGCAGATATTTTAGTAAAAACAAAAGTGCTCGAGAACTTGAATGTGATGAAGATAAATTGGATTCTTGGGATGTAGCTTGTTTGGAAGGACGACAAATTGGTTGCAATATGGAAAACTAGCAGAATTTATTACAAGAGAAATTCGAGTAGAAACTATACAGAAATGCACACAAACAGAATATATAGATGGTGAAGCAAATGATATACAATATCAGAATATAATGGAGAAACTTTTCAGATTAAACATTAACATGGAGTTAATCATTTTAAAAAATTGATGAAGTAGAAACAAAACTTGGAAGTATGCAGGCTGACATAGGCGCTTTGAAAAGTAAACAATTCAAGACTGAACTAACATATGCTAATGAGCACAAAATAAACAATGAAGTTATCTCAGTAATAGAAGAAAAATTAAATACAATTGAATGTGAGATTACATGTATAAAAGAGAAAGTAATGCAAAAAAGTCAGACAAGTAATAATAAAAACAATAAAGGTACTCAAACAGATTCTAGTGACAACATTGGTTCAGAACATATTGTTGGTACAATGGTGGTGGAAACAAATTGTAAGAATACCAGATGTTTGAATAAAAAGGATAAACAAATGTGTCTTTAAATGAACAAACTACAAATCCCATGGATACTAAGAAATTTTCGACAAGACCTAATGTCAATGAATCTAGAACAAGACCAAATGTCAAGGAATCTAGAACAAGACGAAATGTCAATGAATCTAGAACAAGACCAAATGTCAATGAATCTAGAACAAGACCAAATGTCAAGGAATCTAGAACAAGACGAAATGGCAATGACTATACAACAAGATCAAATCTCAATAACTCTACTATGAGAACACATGTTAATGACTCCAGAAGGAGAGTAGAGATGATTCATTCAAGAACAAAGTCCTCACATTAAAATAAAACAACTCAACCGGAAGAAATTGTTTGCAATTATTGTCGACATATGGGACACAGGTATAAGGACTGTAGGTCAAGAAGAATGAACATTGTTTGCAATTATTGTCGACATATGGGACACAGATATAAGGACTGTAGGTCAAGAAGAATGAACATTATCTGTTACAGGTGTTACAGCAGAGGTCACATTGAGAAACAATGCAGAGAGTACATAACTAAGAGCAGGATAGATCTCAATAGAAAGATGATGCATGACTATAGACATCATATAGAAGTAAACCAGAATGACCGCAGATGTGAACACTATAAGAAGTCAAACAACTATAATAGAATATGTCATAGCTCTAACAGATTTAATGAGTATAAGAGAAACAGAAGAAATTATGTTGGACTGGAACAACATAGAAATGGTGCAATGATGTCACCAGAAGATTGGTTTGATAAAAGAGCCAAACGTTTTAAGAGTAGATTTAAATTTAAAAAGCAAGATTTTTACAGGCCTAAATTTGAAGAAATAAGATAGTCATTTTAAGTGAAAATATGATTTTTTTGTCAATACACAACATGGGTCATGATGACATAGACAATTATGAGATGATATTGTATGATGTCAGAAGCAATTAATAAATTTGCTGTAGTGGGGAAAATACATAAATTTTGTGATAAAGCTAACAATGTTGATGAAGTATTTCATTTGTTTTTTATTAAATAATATTATAATATTAAATTTTATCATTGTGTTTGATCAATATTGACATGGTGGTATCTCTAATTGAAATGCACAGACAAATTTTTTTGTGATTATTTAAATACATGATGGATTTGTTTGTAAAGATTTGGTATCTAACAAATATAATATTTTCTAGAATGAAGTAGTAATATATTGTAAAGCATGAAAAGATTCTGGTTCCTGGAGCTTATCACCGGGTCCGGTGGATGGCAAAAATGATTTACAGCCTTAAGATTTTCATTTTGCATTCTAAGTTTCAACTTGCTGCACCTGAATTGTTATCATATGGTCACTACAACACATTCATACTTAAGGTCTACCTGAATTCGTGGTTTACATCACCATTTGTTACATCTACTCCCCGTTGAGATTTGCAGCTACTTCAACAATTGGAGAACTACAAGGAAACAAATGACACCGTTGCCAAAGCAGCAATAAGATCACTCTCTGGACACTTGTGGTACTTGAGTGAAATTCTGGTAGGTTTTGCATTTTTTGACAATGATGTTTCATCCTGAAATGAAGTTAGCCATGTTTGCAGCACTTGACAAGATAGCAACAGATCATCCTCGCAGAATAGCCTTTTGTCCAACATAACAACAAAATAAACTTTCTGATTTTGTATCACAACACACCAGGACATTTTTGAACATACCACAATATTTTCTGACCACGAATCCAGACACATGGGCCACTGATAATAATTACATTGTTGACCAGAAGAAAGCTGCGAGTTTGAAAGTCGTCTATGATGCAGCCAAGCGTGGAGTGATCCTGATTCAAGCATTCAATGGAGTACTAACCAATCAAGAGGAGCAGAAACAGTTTTTGGTACAGTAGTAGAGAAACACCGCCATGACTTTCTTAATGCTAACAGGTGTAACTGTCCTAGCCGCTGCTAGAATATCATTACTTGGACTTGAAGACATGTTATTAGTGAATAGTGATCTTTCAGTCTGAACTATGTTGAATTGACTCTTTATATTTATTAGCTGAATGTTCTGAAAGTTACTATTCTGGTGATATGTACAAAACAGTTGTTTGTTCTCTTTTACAGCAATATGAGTTTTCAAATAACTTTAGATTTTTTGTGTTAAAGCAGAATTACGGATTATCGTATTGCAAAATTTTGACACTGTTGAGCTACCAATAAATATTATCAGAATACATTCAAATTTTTGCCAAGATTATTCTAATAACATTACTAACACATTTTGGGGGTGGCAGGATAAAAACTGAGAATTTTTTTTTGTGTGGCACCCTAATACATATACATACACACACACACACATACATATATATATGTGTGTGGTGTGTGTGTGTGTGTGTGTGTGTGTGTGTGTTACGGCGTATGCTGTCCAACTGGATTTGAAACTGATACATTTACATATTTATTTTAGAAATTCGTTTGTGGGGAATTTTTGTAACTGAAAAGATGGACAAAGATATTAACACTCAATGTGATCTTAGGCTTCCAAAACACTTAAAGGTAAAATTTTTAAAATTCTGAGCCGCATCTGAGTATTATTTACCATTACCGAACTTAATGAGTAATTAATAAGACTAAATAAGTCTAATTTTGTTTTTTTACAGATCTCTTTTGTTTTTTTTATTGTCATTAGGTCAAAAAAAGGGATGCTGTGAAGGCAGTAGAGCAGAGGGTTAAAATTTGTGGCTGGGTGCACGAAATTATGTGTCGAAGTAAGTTAACAGGCAGGCCATATTTTTAAAAAAAACATCAAAGAACACTTAATGACAAGAAATATAAAAATCAGTAAAAAAAAAATGTTAAATCTCTGTACAATAAAGTAAACAATAGAAACGCGGTACTTGTTGAGTTAAACAGCTGAAATAATGTTAAAACTCTGCACAATAAAGTAAAGTAAACAACTAGGATATGTCATATCTAGGGTAGAAGCTCATCGAAAATGACCGTGCATATGTCACAGTTTGCAGAGTAAACTATCCTGATGGACTCCGTATAAAACAATCTGATCTCTCAAAACTCACCAGTATTAACCCGTGAAATAATCAGGCATTACAAGAGATGGACCAATTGAGACAACTATAAAAAAAAGGATTTAGTATGGTTTCTCTACTTTATTTAAATGTATTATATTTGTATACATACGGTTTATTGAATGCGTGTGAGGAGCTCGTTTTTAACACTAAAAAGTATAAAATGTAAAAAAAAAATAATTTAAGAATTTTTAATTCAAATGTACACAAAAATAATAAATAAATGATTCTTTAGCCTTAGATCATAAATATTGTACAAATTATACTGATGATATAAAATAGTAAGAGACTGATTGTATATCTTTATTAAATAACGGAAATGACACAGTGTTTAAATTATAATATTGCAGGATTTCTATAGATTTAAAACTCTATTTATCGCTATTATTAATTAAATCATGTTGGCGCTGAGACTTTCATTTCATCAGTTTTAATTTTTATAGCTAATTGTATGATCTAAGCCTAAGGATTTTTTTGTATTTATATTTTTTAGTTACACTGCTGTAAATGTAGGCAAAGATTTTTAAATACTTTTTTTCTTTGTGTCCGCGTCTCGATTCGATAATTTTTTTTTTTTTAAATCTACAGTGTTGAATAAATTCTGCGGTTTTTTAAACATGAAATCTAAAGGCCTGATGTGAAATAATTCTATTGAAATATTTGTTGTATTTCTACAACATTTTGCATCTTTAAGTTGTAATAAAGTCATGAAAAAATCTGATCTGTACGAAACAAAAAAAAACCTAGCCTACTGATCAAACCAAAGGGAATATAACTCTATGCAAAGCTTATGCTGTGTACAAATAGTAATTCAAATAATATGCCTAGTCTATATAATTATAAAAAGGTTAACTGGCTTGCACACGTAAGCAACTGGTAAGGCACGATTGCTGTTTTTAGTAGTGTTGTTTTCGTCGACGAAAACTAAAACTAAAACCTTCGTTAACGAAAATGTTGACTTTTCGTCAACGAGAACTAAAACTAAAACTAAAATTAGAAGCAAACGAGACTAAAACGAGACGAAAACAAAATCTCGTAGACAAAAGACTGAACAAAAACTGAAACTAAAACTCCCCAACGAAATAAAAACTAAAATCCCCATATATCGTCTTTTCCGGTATAATGTTGACACATGAAAGAAAGAACAACAAAAGATTAAAAAAAAAAAAGAAAAATGACAGCCGACGATATAAATTTTGCTTTGAAAGTTTGAAATTGCCAAGTGGTTAGATCAAAGAGTGTCGTTTTACAAGATAGTCGATTCTGCTTAATTGGGACACATCGGGACCGAGGCATTTTGTCCCAATTAAGCGGCTGTCCCAGTTAAACATACGCATTTACTATTAGCTTCTTGATTTGGTTTCTTTGAGATTTGTCCCACATAAGCGGTGTCCCAATTAAGCGGAATCCACTGTATTTTTTTTTAATTTGTTGATGTTCATGTATTTCTATTCTATTAATTGTTTTTAACCACCCAAATTATATTGTTTGTTGAACTCAGCATATTATTTAATAATATAATATGTGTTAATTATATGATATTTTTTATTACAAAGTTTTCAATTTTAATTAAAACATACAGTTTTAGAATTTAATAATTTAATACCATTCAATTAATTATTTTTAATGAAATGTAGTAAATACTAAAAAAAAATGAATTAATAAATAAAAACAATGTATAAATATTAATAAGCACAAATGAATTAACAACTCAATTAACAAACATACACACAAGAATACAGTAAGGTATATAATTTATCACTATATAACCTATAAACACTTACAGTATATACTTTTATATATATATATATATGTGTGTGTGTGTGTGTGTGTGTGTGTATAACTGACAGATGGATAAAAAAATTAAGTTTTCTTTTCTGTCGTTCATTAAAACATTAAACAAATAGTTGACAGAAAGAAAGTAAATGAATGAAAGAATCTAAGAATAGCATTTATAAACATCGGCGCGCAAAGAGTCTTCAAAAGAAGATTAAAGCTAAATTTTTCCTTCAACTCGCCGACCGTGGTGTATTGATGGGGAGGTGGCTGTCGTTAATATTGGTAGAGTTGATGGCTGCTAGTAGGGATTGAATTTATGTAGATGACAATGTATTAAAATCGCTTTTGTTTTTTTTGCAAATAGTGGCAATAGTAAAGTATCGGTATAGAGTATCGAAATTTTTTGTTTAAATTGTATCGGCGATACACAAATCAATACTTGATACAAAAAGGTTCGGCAATACACCAACCAATACTAAAGAAAAGTATCGCCGATACTGTATTGGCCGATACCGATACTTCGATACTAACAACCCTGAATATAAGTCATCAAAATAATAGAATTACTTAACGTTGAAAGTTGACAATGACAACAGCAAGTACTGGTGTTGGTGGAGTAAGTGGACTCCCAAAATCGAGTGATGTCGGGGATTATTTCACGTACCGTATTGATTTAAATAAAAGTGAATGTTTGGTGACCAACGACGGTAAGAAATGCGAAAGACTGCTCATGGGAAGGAATCCCACAAACCTAAAACGGCATTTAAAAGCTTGCCACAAGAAAGAAAATGATGCCATGGAAGGGAAAGAGAAGACTAAAGTAGCGGCAGCACCCAGAAAATCAACCAAGTTGCCAGCTTCCAGCTCTTCTGCCTCAAGGAAAATTACCGACATGTTTGGTAATAAACTCAAATATTGTGCACAGTCTGCTGAAAATATTTCCAGAGTGCAAGCTCGAACGCGATTCATAGCGAAAACTGGTGTTTCCACGTCGTTTGGTAAGTAATAATGTATTATTTATTTCTTAGTAGTTACTACTTCTTAGAACCTGTAAAGTCACACAAAGACACACGTGACTTATCATACATGTAGTTTTATAACCTTATGAACATTAAATTCTAAAACAAAAATTTTTCATTGTAATTTAATGTGTATTAATATGGTCAGCCGTATCACTGTGATTTTATTATGAGACAGGACAGGGCTTGAGAAAAATAATTGTTAGCGTACTTAAAACAGTTAAAACTATTACACATGGCAGCTAAAATAGCAAAACTGCTAAATGTTTTCATTTCATGGAATTAATATAAGAATAAATAAAAATGGCTGTATATTGCTACATAATAATTAATACGCAATTATAAAATGTATATTGTAAAATAATTACAATAATGAAAGAATGCAACGTACATGTACAGGTCGAGCATGAGGCATTCTGAGAGTTCTGCCAGGCAATGGATCCGAAGTTTCAAGTACCAGGTCGTACAGCTATACAAACGACTTTAAAATCGGCGTGTGAAGAACTCGAAAAGAAGGTTAAAGAGAATATACAACATGCCCAGCGTCTTACCCTTTGCTTGGATATTTGGTCAAAAAGTGGTCTGACGGCAGCGTTCCTGGGTATTTCGGCTTGTAGGTACAATGTACATTCCACTTATACAGCAAGGTGAACATTTAACACTGAATGTGTTTACTGTTAGTCATCCTCATACAGGTGAGATGATTGCTGCTAAAGTTAGCGATTGCTTCGAAAAATGGGGTATAAAAACTAGCCAAGTCATGCTAGTTATTACGGACAATGGAGCTAACATGATAAAAGCTTTTAAAACCATGTTTGTTGATAAATGCGAAACTGGCACTGGCACTGATTCTGATGAGGAAGAAGATGATGAGGTTGACAATATTAATGTAGATGAAGACTTTGAGGATGCAAGGGCAGAAAAGACTGTTGATGGTCACTATTTGAAATTGAAACGCATGGCATGTATGCCTCATACTATGCAGCTAGTTGTTAATGAGATGTCAAAGTGTGCTGCCATAAAACCGATACTTGATTCAGCGAGGCGTATGGTTGAAAAGTTTAGAAAATCATCTGTCGCAACCCAAAAGCTTGTGTTGAAGAGCAAGAAAACTGTTATTGCAGTTGACCACAAGGTGGTCAAGCACATTCCTTCTACTGAAGCGACTAATTGAACTGAAGGTTAGTGTGAATGCAGTAGCGGAAGAAATGGAATGGGACACTCTTATTTCAAGTGAATGGCAAAAAATAGAACAGTTACTGAAGCTTCTGCAACCATTTGCCGAACATACACGTTTACTCAAAGGCGATAAAGTTGTTATGTCATCATTAATTCCAGCACTTATGGACATAGAATATCATCTTCTTGAGGCACAGTCTGATCAAGCTCTGGACGCATCACTAATAGAGCTAGCAGTCACCCTTTTGGATGGCTTGAGGCTACGATTTGAGTTTGCGTTGGAACTAGTGTCTGATATTTTTGAACCTATACCTTCTGCAGCTTGTCTGCTTGATCCTACAACTGTGTCAGCACTGTTCATTTCAGGAAAAGAGCATCTTCTAAATCCAGCAAAAAAGTTTGTGTTGCGAGAAGTAACTGCCTCAGCAGCAGCAGCCGCAGTCGGTGCACAGCTTGGTCAAGTGATTTCAGCTGCTGGTCAGCCTATTCCTAACCGAAATATCACTGCAACACCGTCTCCTTATAGCGTTGGTTCAACAGCCCTGACTACGCCTGGACCTCCTGTCAAGCGCTTCAAATCCCTGACGCAACATATTGCGAACACCACACCCATCACTAATATTATTTCTGCAGTTCGTGGGCCTGAAGACAAACTGGCAGATTATTTGTTGCACTATCAAGAAGCTGCCACAACAGTCAGTGAGGATGGCAATGGTTTAAGCTATTGGCAATCACAGAACGTTCAAAAAACGTTTCCGTTGCTTGCACCATTGGCTTTAGATATATTGAATGCACCAGCTTCGGAGGCTTACGTGGAGAGAATTTTTTCTCTCTGTGGTGATTTTACAACCGGGAAAAGAAACAGGACTAATCAGAGTCTTGAAAAACGGGTCTTTCTCAAGCTGAACAGTCATTTGTTTTGACGTTTAGTCTTCACTCTTCAAGTAAATTGTTGTTACTTAGTTTAGTTATTTCAGAGTTCTAGGTCTTAGAATAAACACGTTTGTTTTAATTTTGACTTACGTTTTCGGTTTCTTATTGTTATTACGTTTTTAGTTGTTTTTTTGTACATGCACTGCACGTCTGCTAGTCTACAATAAAGTCAAAAATTTAGTCATGGTATTGGCACATAAAACAATGTGATAGTGTGACTTATAATGTGACAATGAAGTGAAATGACTCAGTTTCAGTACACTGAGCTATCATCTCTGTGACTACTATTATTATGCTTCAATCTGTTTCAACAATTGGTCATGAACAATGATGTTATTTGTTATTGGTGTTTACAAGACTAAAACTAAAAGTGAAACTAAAATACATAAGACGAAAACTAAAACTCTGGTGTTTTAGTCGACGAAAACTAAAACGAAAACTAAAATTGGGCCTAAAATTAAAACTAGACTAAAACTAAAATTATTACAGAAAAAACGAAATAAAAACTGAAACTAAAATAAGACCTGGGACTAAAGCAACACTAGTTTTTAGTTTGTCTTTTTGACATAATAATCTCAAAGGGAATTTTTCCCATTTAAAAAATTACTAAAATAGAATTCGGCTCGAAATAGTAAACAAAAATATTTATGGATTTAAAATTGAGTATTTTTATGTAGAATCAACACGTGTGCAACTTTCTCACTAAATTATAAATCTATTTACAATATTCGATGACATATTCACATCCTCACAAAAAGAGCTGAGCATTTGATATTCTAATTCTATAACTGTTAATGTAAATTTCACATATTTTGTTCAGTTTATATTGTGTTCTTAAGTGAATTTACAAAGTGGTATATTTTCTACTTTTGATTCTTATAAAATATGTCCTTTTTATTTCTGGTGAAAATCTTATGCTTGTCACATTGCAAGATGGGACTGGTTATCTTCAGACAGTCTTCACTAATGCGCTGGTAAGATTTATTAAATGAAATTCATATGTTAAGAAGACTAAACACTTGTCGTATCCCACATGCATTCCAACTCTAATAAGACGACACAACTCCTTGTAGTATGAGAAAATTAACAACTGAACTTTAATACGTGATATTTAAAGATGAGAATTCATATATAAATAGAATGAAATGATTAACAACTTAGGAGTTCACCAATAAATTACATCTTACTACAATATCCATGAATACATTACTCCACATGTATCTACTCTGTACGAACTTATAATTCACTTCATGAACTCTCTAACAACCGTTACTCTTAACTGCACTGTCCACCTACTCCACGTGTCACTACCGGTCTCTTACTAATCTCTCACTGGACTCCTCTCTCTGGTCTCTTGGTCTCCTCCGTCTTATAGGTAGTTCACCCCCCGCAGATTATGTCATTCTCCCGCCTAATCATAGGTCTGTGCGTAGGTAGATTTCGCGCCAGATCGAAAATGAAGGTTGTTGCGTAGGTGAATGATACTATTTCATCATTCATATTAATACATTCTTGACCTTACTAAAAACAGGTCACAAGCACTTAACATACCAAAAAGGGAAACAACACAATAATCAAACAATGTGTAATCATAAGGGATATGACAACATGTGTCCTTCAACATTATCTATTAACGCTTTTAGCAATCTACAAATATTATTTTCTGTACTGTTTTATTCAATAATTATTAATTGAATCATTTATCTAGTGCCACACACACGAGGCTGTTTCACTGTCAGCAGAGTCTTCTATAGCTGTGTATGGATTGATAAAAACCTTTCCTGATGATAAGCGTGTAGGTATTTTTTTAAATTGGTACTGCATCCTGTAATATAACTATGTATACTATACCAAAAGCTCGTTAAGATTGTTAGGCTAACATATTTCTAAAAAGAATAAGCGTGATATTTAAGTTTAATTATTTTTCTTCTTCTTCCTTTGGCTCTACAGCTCATCTAGGGCCCTGGCCTGCCCTACTACTCTTCTCCACTTTTTCCTATCCATGGTCTTCTTCCTCCACTCTCTCACTCATATGGCTTTAAGATATTTCTCCACTTCCTTTAACCATCTGCTTTTTTGTCTGCCCTTGGGCCTTTACCCAGTCTATTCCACATATATCATTACTTTGAGGAAGTAAACTACTGGACCTGGGCAATGGGGGTAAATAGGGCTGACTTTATTTATTAACACTAATTTTTAAAAACTTGTCCTTATGATTCCGGCATGGTATTTAAAAAAAGTATACACAAATACTGATATTTTCGTTACATGGTTTAAAGCATTAAACATTTTTAAACGAGATAATACATACTTTTACCTTTTTGCATTAAATAAATTATTTTTAGAAATAGATTGATTTTTTGTTTGCAGGACCAAGATAAACATCAGCTTTTGGTGGATTTTTGGGAATTGATTGGGACATCACCGACTGACGACATTAAACTTATTCTAGCGAAGGTAATAGGTGAAGTGGTAGGGAACGGTACTGCAGTTCACATTATCAAAATGAGAATATGTATCACCTGCGATAGTGTCAAAGTTTCCATTAGTCTATATAAATAAAATTGTAAACATGATACACGCTATTAATCATAACTCCGAAAGTTCTTCACAAATTGTCTTAAAATTTACACACAAAGCTGCAGGAAATTACCTGGCGTGTTGATATGTATATTTTATATAGACTTCACATCTATGATATTTAAAAATAATATATAATCGATTGGTTTGGTAAAATTATTTCTTTACTTCGCCTAACTTTTTTTTAAAAACCACGGGAGTTAATTCAAAAGTCACAGAGTGCAAACTTATATATTGTCAGTATTTGTTTGAAAATAAACCTATTCGCCGTGTGCAAACTAATAGTTCGTCAGTATTTTGTTTTAATTATCAAACAGTATCATAAACTATTTCTTTTTACTTGAGTTTGCAAATTATTATTTCGTCAGTATTTTTTTTTATCAAACATGTAAACAGGATTCACGGCATCAATATAACTCAAAAAGTAGATCCAAAAGCACTGCATTAATAAACATAACAAATTTAGAAACATGCACTAGGATATGATAATATTTTATCCTTTGTTTATAGTTTTAAATGATTGATAATAAATTTTATAAAATTTGTCTGTTTTTTTATTTTAATAAACAGAATTAGAAACAATGGCTTTCTAAATACTTACTATTTCATTACATAGGGCTTTCTAAATACTTACTATTTCATTACATAGGGCTTTCTAAATACTTACTATTTCATTACATAGGGCTTTCTAAATACTTACTATTTCATTACATAGGGCTTTCTAAATACTTACTATTTCATTACATAGGGCTTTCTAAATATGTACTATTTCATCACATAAGGCTTTCTAAATACTTACTATTTCATTACATAGGGCTTTCTAAATACTAACTATTTCATTACATAAGGCTTTCTAAATACTTACTATTTCATTACATAAGGCTTAGCAACGGCAACGCTTGGCCGGGTACAGCTAGTTTTTTAATAAAATCTTAAAGAGATCATTAGTTTAGGTATAGATAAATCAAAAACAATTTTTTCTATAAATATTATGACAGATACAATAAATAGGTAGCATATTAAAATCTTAAGACAACAATTGCTTAGTAAATTATACAATATGATAAAAATGGATAAACAATCAGTAATAATTTATACAATAAGATAAAGTGAATGAAAACAATCAGTAATAATTTATACAATGAGATAAAGTGAATGAAAACAATCAGTAATAATTTATACGATAAGATAAAGTGAATGAAAACAATCATAAGTAAATTATACATTTTCTTGTGTTGTTGTCTTTTTTTTTTTGCTTTCAAAGAATCTTATCTTAAATTGATGACAATTAGTATATCTGATATTCCTATGAGCTTATGTCCTATATTTCATCCCATAGGGATTTTCTGATGTGCTGTTAGACAACAGACACCTGCTCATTAGGGGTGAAAATGTAAGGAAATATCTTTTAACATTACTTTGTTACCTTCAAAAGAAAAAAAAATTTACTTTTTATTTTAACGCAATTATTTCTTCGTGTTATAACCTTCAGCTTATCAAATTATTTACCATCCTTTAATTCATTTTAAGCCAATATTTTCACTTAGTATGCGTTTAGATATTGTAATCTCTAATGCATCAAATCTTGTGTTTTCGTATTTTTTTTCCTGGAGCATCCAATAATGGCGGTATTTGAAAAGGGATTGTATTTCAAAACATACGAATTTAAATTCTGTAATGAGAACCAGGGGATTTTTACTGCGCCTCGTAAGTCTCACATTTTGCTGTACCTCAGTGTGTGCTTGTTTGCCTCGCTGTCGAAGAGTATCTTTGATAAGTTGTGTTCGCGTTTTGTGCTTTTGGTTTATTTACAGTACTTTCTAACATTCCTATTTATGACCATCGGTTCAAAGAAAGTGAGTAGAAAGATCAATGCTCAGAAGATACTCGAAATAATTAAAAACACGAGTAAGGTGTGCGATTGAATGACTTAGCGAGGCAGTATGGGTGTAGAACTTCAATGATATGTACTGTGCTTAAACAGAAATAGTCCATAAAAGGTATAACACCAGGAGCGTTAGTTTCTTAACCCCTCCGCATAAATCTTCCAGTTTACACCTCCGCCAGCATCTTTAGTGAGATCAACTCAGCTAATTTCCAAGTAAATACACTTAATAAAACCTGTTTATTTCTTTACATTCTCTTTCATTATGTTTTTATACAATATTTGTCATTTATAAATACAATTTTCTTATTCAAAAACACGTAACAAAGACTACGTAGGATGGCATTTTTGGGAGCTGGTACATATTGATACCATTTCAATAAAATTTTAGTGGGAAAAAAAGCTTTAAAATACCCTTAATTGACATACGAGCAACGTAAAAGAACTAATGAAATTCCTATCTCGAGGTCCCACTGTATATATAAATTATGGGAAAGATTAAGGCTATTTGGCAACCAGAAATTACCTTAATGCTAACGAAATGACAATTCGTATCACCCGTTAAAAGTATTTCGTCCTTCCATGTTTCCCCCACTTGTATACGACATGTTTACAGAAGATGCAATGATTTATTCAGAGTTATCTGAATTTTCTGTATGTAGCTAGCGGTGACAAAATCACTGAGAAGAAATGTAATCTGATTACGCTGGCAAATATTTTTCAGAGCCTGAAGCTTTAAACTTATAAGCTTATTTGTTAATCATGTCCTGTATATATTGATCTTGTAGCTATCCAAAATCATGAAACTGCGGTCAGTTGTCACGCAGTGTTTCAGAGACCATTACTTTGCTCAAGGCTACTATGAAGTGACCCCAGCCACGTTTGTCCTCACTCGTCACGATGACATTCCCACTTGGTTTAGAATAAACTACTTTGGAGAAGAGGTTTGACGTTCCTGATTTTTTTTAAAAGCCTAATTAGTTTAAAATATGTAAATCTTTAAAACTAGATCAATTATTGACCACCTAATTAATTATGTACATTTTTATACTTAAGTGATTATAAATATATAATATACGTTATCATACAATTGACATTTAATTTGTTTTATTGTTTGTTTTATAAATTACAGTCATTAAGTTTTTTAAAATAAACGTGCGTATCAAACGCAGATAATATTATTCACTAGTAATAAGCCTTCATATTTTTTTACAAAATTAACACTATAATAGAAATAAGATTTGAATTTTCCTTTTATGTATTTAATAGTTATTTTTTTTATTAAATCAAATGCTGATAATCAGAGAGCGGATATTTATAAACTAAAAAAAAATTTCACTCAGAAATTGTGTTTATTCATCCTTTATTTATCTTTTTTCTGGGGAAAATTTTGTAATCGATTTTTAAGGCACTTTAAAAGATAAACTTTCTTGAAATTTTGCAATCATGTTCATTATATGTGCAGGGATATAACCTGGTTTAACTATGACGAACGACAGTAATAAATTAGCTACTTTCCTTGCATTAATAACACTGGGAAACAGCGAAAAAATCTTCAGAGGTTTTTCAACTGATTTAGACTAATTTTTGTGTTCCGAGACCGAATATCACAATGATTTTTCTCGATCAGGTCAACTTCTTGAGATACAGCCATAGACCTACCTGACGAGCTATACGTATTCTAATATCAGGTGTTTTGAGTTCAATCATTTCTCTAAATTAGCTGCATAAAAATTAGCAGCAAAATAATCACAATTATAAAAAAAGAGATAATTATATTTTATTTACAAATCATCAATCTGGATTTCCACTTGATTATTTAATGCATCAGCACAGCCTCCAGTACCACGTCCTTCCATCTGCCCGTTGTCCAGCTGATCACTGTGAAGAAATTCCTGTACCAGCGTTCAGAGATCTTCCTGACAGCAACGATGAGGCCACCACTTTAGACGAGGGAGGAGATACAGAAGAGGAGTATGAATCACAAGATGGTCCGCAGCCGTTCTCACGATGTGAGCTTAATGATCTGGTTCGGGATCTCAGCTTGTCGAATAATTTCTCCGAGCTATTGGCCTCCAGACTCAAAGAGAAAAATCTACTTGGCAAGGACGCGCGTATCACAGATGTCGAAGGTCTTCTTGATAAACTCGGCGGTCCTCAATACGATCAGAGAGATTGGCGACTTCATTGACAGCTGCGAGCGCTCTGTGAATGCACAACGGGAGCCAGTTCGCCTCAATCCCTCTTACGCACTCCAAAACTCTTGAAGATAAGTATGAAGCAGTGAAGTATGTGCTCAACAAAATCCAATATGAGCAGCACCAACGGATCATCTGCGTCGACTTGAAGATGGTGAACTTTCTACTTGGTTAGCAGTCCGGGTTTACGAAGTACCCATGCTTTATGTGTATGTGGAACAGTCGTTTCAGAGCCCAGCACTATGTAAAGAAAGAGTGTCCGGCGCGAGAGCATTTAGTACCTGGGGCGAGAAACATCATAAATGAACCTCTTGTTGACCAGGAGAAGATATTGATCCCACCGCTACACATGAAGCTTGGGTTAATGAAACAGTGTACGCACGCTCTGGACAAGGATGGGAGGTGCTTCAACTACATGTGCCGAGCATTTCCTCAACTGACCATTGAGAAGCTGAAGGGCGGCATTTTCGACGGCCCACAGATACGTCAGCTCATAAAGGACACAGAGTTCCAAAGCTGCATGAACACTCTTGAGTGCGCCACCTAGAAATCGTTTTTTCAGGTGGTGAATTACTTCATGGGGAACACATAGATGGCAAACCACGTCAGACTCATCAGCAGCATGATAGAGGACTTCCAAAAACTCGGGTGTTTGATGACAATAAAGATGCACTTCCTGTTCTCACAAATGGAGAAGTTTCCCGAAAACCTTGGGCGATGAGCAGGGAGAAAGGTTCCATCAGGAAATCCGCCAAATGGAGGAAAGGTACCAAGGGAGTTGGGACGCAGTCATGCTGGCGGACTACTGCTGGTCGATGAAGAGAGACAACCGAGCAGCTGCTCGCACACGGGAATCGAAGAAACACCGATTTATGCCTTGAACTCTGAACTTTTGTTTCTCGTAACGCTCATTGTTATACTGATAATATGATTATTATGCTTATCAAATTTGGTGGAGTAAATAAAAACTGAATTAATTTGAACACGTTGACTTTTTTTTTTTAATTTCTGAAGCAAAAAATCCTGACCTGATTGAGCGAAACCAAGGTCGTTTTCGGACTCATCAAAATTAGTCTAATGCAAATGAAAAACCCTGGACGATTTTCAAAAAAAAATATTTTTTGTTGCCCAGTGTAATAATATACGTTTCAGATCGAGATCTATGCTAGCGCTTGATTACCGATAAGATTTTTTTTTCCATTTTGAAATAAATTTTACAGTCAAAAACCGCTTACTTTGAAAAACTCTGTTTTTATCGCGTCGTGTCTTTTATTAAAATAGACTTTAATTAAAATGTACTAAATAAGAATAGTACTTTTCCATAGGCCTAGATTATACAATTATAATAGAAATTTTAAACGATTAATTTTATGGAATATGCCAGTAGCAATCTGTACAACATTGTATTAGTCTTTGGCTCCATTAAATTATTTTAAATTACCTATATGATACATAACATACTTACATTAATATATTAAACTGGCTTTACCATAAATCTAACTATTGATGAATAAATGCACCCATATATAGTGTGCACTATTTATTTTTAGAAGAAATAAATGTAACTGTGTGTTGTTTGTTTACACCGAAACCGAGGCTATTTTCTCTAGTGACCGAGAAATTTTTTTTAATTGATTTTTTCAAGTTGTTAGGTGAGTGCTATAGGAAATGGAAATGTATATGCCAGTGATATTAACTACCTGCGGTATATTGACTATATGCCAGTGATATTAACTACCTGTGGTATATTGACTATATGCCAGTGATATTAACTACCTGTGGTATATTGACTATATGCCAGTGATATTAACTACCTGCGGTATATTGACTGTATGCCAGTGATATTAACTACCTGTGGTATGTTGACTATATGCCAGTGATATTAACTACCTGCGGTATATTGACTATATGCTAGTGATATTAACTACTTGTGGTATATTGACTATATACCAGTGATATTAACTACATGCGGTATATTGATTATATTCCAGTGATATTAACTACCTGTGGTATATTGACTATATGCCAGTGTTATGAAATTACCTGCGGACTCAACTGTAAAAGAATCTTGTTCTCCTAAATTTTACATTTTAATAAAAATTATTTTTAAAAGCAGGAACTCAATTTTAAAAACCGAAAGTATGATTGCTAATAAAATTGTAGATATGGTCTAAAAATTCTGCGTCTTGTTTTGGTCAGTCTGTAGTCAAGTATAAGGAAATTATGCATTATACCAACGTCCAGATATATTTATAGCAAATAAATTTGTTGAATTTTTTTTTAGTTTCCTTGCACATGATAATTTAATGGCGAACCAAGATCAACCCTACGAGAAAAGCAATTAACCAAGAGTTATATTTTATTTCTTATATTTGCACCATTATTTCAGGCTTTCCTAACACAAAGTTCCCAGATGTATTTAGAAGGTATGATACCAGCCTTAGGGGATGTTTTCTCCATATTTCCATCTTACCGTGCTGAACCATCCAGGACAGCCGTCACCTTGCAGAGTTTGTGTTTTTGATTATTTATCTGTATTCATTTTATTAACAGTTTCATAGAACATTTTATAAAACTTATCACTAGAGAGGTTTTTAAATAATCTTTTATAATTTTTTTTTAGTTTAAAAGAATAAAAATTTTCTTATCATTCGTTGCACACTTTGAGTCTTTTTGGCTAGTCTACATCTAACTTATACTACGGTGCTGTTCTTGGGTAATAGTTCTGAGATCCTGATCTCAATGCAATTTTTTATTCCTTTATTACCATGACTAACAAGCTTTTAGCTTCATAATTCTACAGGATGCTAGTTATGGACTCAAAATTATTAAAATATTGTGTCATCATATAGAATCTACATGTGTGCAAAATTTAATCATTATATCACTAAATGAGAAGAGATCTGATATCGATTTACAAACTTATACTACGGTGCTGTGCTTGGGTAATAATTCTGAGACCCTAATCTCAATGCAATTTTTTATTCCTTTATTGCCATGACTAACAAGCTTTTAGCTTCATAATTCTACAGGATGCTAGTTATGGACTCAAAATTATTAAAATAGTGTATCATCATATAGAATCTACATGTGTGCAAAATTTAATCATTATATCACTAAATGAGAAGGGATCTGATATCGATTTACAGAATTTTACACACACACACACACTAACAGAAAGAGTTGCTAAATAAAGTTTGTTATACATTTGATTTATAAAATTAACGTCATTAAGGTACACGCACATAGAGGCGGAGTGTCCATTTATATCTTACGACGAATTGCTTGATAAGATAGAATACCTGGTGTGTGACATCGTTGACAGAATCTTGACATCACCATTAGGACAAGTTGTTTATGAGTTCAACCCTGTAAGTATATACACATTTCTAGTTAAATCCTTTACATAATTACTATTACACATAACAAGAGCAATAGAAATAGCTGTATATATATATATATATATATATATATATATATATATATATATATATATATAAATATATATATATATATATATATATTTTGGTGCGCCATAGAAATCAAAATCGGACAACAAAAAAAAACTTCTGACTTGTGGTATATACCTCTTAGCTATGATCCCTATTGTTACAAACTGTATTAAGACATCTTCCCGCGTTCAACACCCACCCCCTTATTCCCGCGTTGTATTAACCCCCCCCCCCTTTCTTTCCCCGGTCTGATATGGCGCGCCCGTATTTTGACCAAAACCAATGGCTCGTGATGACCCGTCTTCGGCGGAGCCGTCCATCTTTCACCTTCCCCCATGAGAGTAATTCCTCGGACCAGGCTAGATGATAACTGAGCGGCCGTGCCTTATCATACGGCACCGTTCATAACCTGGATGACACGACGTTGATGGATGTTTTCAGAGTATGTTTCAACGGTATAAATTGAGATGAGTTTAGAACTAGATGTTTATATGTATCTGCTTTGAATAAAGTCTAGTGTTGTTAATGATATAGCCCTACTTGGAAAAAACAGTAATGCCATCCAACAAGCCCTCACAGAGCTGGAAGATGCCGCCAAGTTGGCAGGACTCGAAATCAATGACCTCAAAACAAAATACATGGTAATGAGAAGGGCCGATACAAAGGAAGAAGATAAGGAAGACCTCAAAACCAAAAACCACACTTTTGAAAAGGTTGAGAACTTTAAATATCTAGGATCAAACCTTAATGAGAACAACGAGTTACTGCCTGAAATAAAAGAAAGGATAACTGCAGGAAACCGTACCTACTACAGTCTCCAAAATGTATTCCGTAGCAAAAATATCTCAAAGAGAGCGAAGAAAGTAATCTATAAAACCATAATAAGACCAGTGGTCATGTACAGCAGCGAAACATGGACTACAACAAAAACTATAGAGAATATGCTAAATACTTGGGAGAGAAAAGTGCTGCGGAGAATACATGGAGCTGTGAAAGACAAAGATGGCTGGAGAGTAAGAACAAACGAAGAAATTTATGAACTGTATGAAGATCCCTCAATAGTGACAGAAATAAAGAAGGGCAGACTGAGATGGGCAGGTCATGTAGAGAGAATGACCAAAGATCGAGCAGCTAGGATAGCATACCATCAGAGCCCAAGAGGGAAGAGACCTAGAGGCAGGCCAAGACAGAGATGGATCGAAACAGTAGAGGCGGACCTACAAAAGCTGGGAGTGCGGGCATGGCGGAGGAAAGCCAGGGACAGACCCAAATGGAAGGCAGTAGTGGAGCAGGCCAAAGCTCTTCATGGGCTGTAGTGCCACGGATGATGATGATGATGTTGTTAATCGCACCCGACTTCAGTCGTTCTGTATTTACTCGTCACGTGGCTGTATGCAAATATAAATTATTGACCTTACGTATCCAGTTCAGAACTAGCTTACCCACAGACAACGTCCATCACAACAGCCCTACAAAGGCGAGATTTGTGACATCTGGGGACGTCGTCGGAATTGAACCTTATCTGCCAGTTTTACAATACTGACCAGACGGGACCGAGGCCTGACTGAAGCGTAGGTCTGGGGGCTCGAGAGCCAGCCACGTGTGAAACGACATCCATTGCTGTCTGAAACGGCATCCATTGCTCGTCTGAAAAGACATACTTTGCTCATCTGAAACGACATCCATTGCTCGTCTGAAAAGACATCCTTTGCTCGTCTGAAACGACATCCATTGCTCGTCTGAAAAGACATCATTTGCTCGTTGAAAGACATCCTTGTTCGTCTGAAAAGACATCCTTCGCTCGCCGAGAAGACAGCCTATGCTTGCCTGAGTCACGTCACCTTCACGTCACCTTCATCGTTTGGACCTTGCTCACCCTAACGGAACCAGAACGTGCTTACCTGTGTCAACGGAGCCGGTCGACACTGAAGTCAACAAGCACAAGATTATAAGAACAATATTGCCTATACTCATAGAATAGAACTCGTGATATTTTGACTTTATGCTTGTGTGTGTGTTGTGGTTTTGATTCGTTTTCTGGAGGACAGCAGTTCAGGTAAGGCCACATTATTTTTTTCTCTCTTTTCTCGGCTCTGTATCGTCTAAGTGAGTAGCCATTTTTTCCCCTCTCTCTGTAATATATTAACTATTTATGTAATAGTTAATTATAAGATTACCTACCATGAAGACTTACGAAGATTGGGTCGATTATTACAAAGGGCAAGGCTGTGACCTTAAGGATGCAATTAAATATGCCCGGCAGGAGAAAGAGAGGGAGGATGCCATAGAGATAGAGAATAAGAAATTAGAGTTGGAGGAAAAAATAGCTAGGGAGAAAGTAGAGGCAGAGAAAATCGCTGCCAGGGAGAAAGTAGAAGTGGAAAATAAGAAATTAGAGATGGAGAATAAGAAATTAGAGATGGAGAATAAGAAAATAGAGTCAGAAGAAAGAGTAGCTATGGCGCGTATTATGGCAGGTCGGGATTCTGCAGCAGCAAGTCCGACCCCCAGCGTCCCACCCAATAGCTCCAAACCTAGCCTCCCCAGACTGTCTGAGACGGACAATATAGACGCCTACATTCGTAGGTTTGGAAGACACGCCGACAGTATGGGATGGGAAAGACAAGAGTGGGCCCCCTGCCTGACAGCACTGCTTACAGGCAAGGCCCTTACTACGGCCTCCCGCCTCACAAACGAGGAGGCCTCCGACTTTGACACCCTTAAGGCTGCCCTCCTTAAGTCTTACGACTACACAGAGGAAGGGTTTAGGAAAAGGTTTCGCAGGGCCCGCCTAGAAAGAGGAGAAACATACCCATTGTTTGGGGCGCGACTGTTCGATCTGCTAACACGTTGGGTGGAGCTGAGTGAGGTGGAGCAAACTTTTGAGGGCCTAAGGGATCTTCTGCTTAAGGAGCATTTAATTTAGAATGCCCCAAGTAGGCTGCAGGTTTTTATAAAGGAACGAAGGCCCAGGACATGGAGTGAAATGCTCACCCTGGCCGAAAATTATCGTGAAGCCCATCAAGGGATGGGTGTGCACGATTTAGATGGAGAATCTCGAAAGGAAGTCAGCTTCGAAGATATCAACAGGGGCCCTCCTAGCAAAGAGAGGCCGAGGCCAGAAGGGCCCAAAGTGGTTGCAAGGCCCAATAACACATATAGGTTTGACGCTGGTCGCTCACAAAGGCCTAAATTAATCTGCTCTTGTGGGGTCTCAGACCACCCCCCTAATCAGTGTCCACTTAGTAATGTGTGTCCTGTGGGCGCCGTTAGAATTATTACGGACACCTCACTACCCAACTTAAAGGGTCGACCGGTTGGGTTAGAAATGGAAAGGGTGGTTCTGCACCCAGGGACAGTAGGTTATCGAATGATAACTGTCCTATACCAAAGGGACTGGTCAACGGCCACCCCGTGCAAGTCCTCAGAGACACCGGTTGTGGCGGGGCGGTAGTCCGTAAATCTTTGGTAAGTAGTGATGGTTGGACTGGGAAATGGGGAAAAATAAAAACAATTACAGGGGCAGTTAAATAGGCACCTATTGTTAAAATACAGGTGAAAACACCTTATTACACCGGTCAACTAGAGGCTTTCGCATTATACGAACCCATCTATGACCTTGTAATTGGCAATATCCCAGGGGCCCGACACCCTTTTCTCCCCGGCCGAGATGGGCGACCCCCAGCTACCAACACATCGTCCCCGACCATTCCAGTCGTAGGGGCGACGAATGGTGCGTGGGTGACCAGAGCGCAGGCTGATAAGAAGGGAAAACGGTTTAAACCTCTATCAACCCCACCCTACCCCAACTCTGTTGTCACCAGTGTAGGTATTCGCAATCAGCATACAACTGACGCAACACGGTATGAAACGCGGAGTAAATTTAGACGCTGTATGACGTGTGGACGGGTGAAGACGTTTAAAGGACGGGACAAAGGGTATATAAGAAAGAAATGGTTTTCTGTACAGAGAGGTGAAGGGCAGGATTCGGGGAAAGGTGAGACGCGACACCGAACCCGCCGTCAGTTTGATGCAGGAATTTTCGGTATAGGCAAAGATAAATACAATATCAAGGTAAGGGACTACTACAGACCTGATGAGTAGGTGTCCATTGTAGGTAAACTTCCTGGTAACCAGTTGTGGCTAGACTCACTTAACGATAAAGAGAGGAAGAGTCAATCAGTGGCCTCGCTTGAACTGGTATGAATGCCTGTATATGAATGTTTTCCTTATTTTTTATATTTATACCTAAAACCTTATTACCTGTTGGTATATGCAAATGCATGTTTCTTAGTTTTGTAATTTTTCCTATTGCCTTATTATTACATGTTTGTATAGGTATGCCATTTTCTTGTAAGCATTAACAACCTACGGGAACTTTTTATTTTTCGGAGTGTTACACCCCCCCCCCAATTTGTTAATATGAAGTCTTATTATTTTCCAAATGTAAATTGTATTAGATGCAAGGGGTTTTTTTTTTTGTAAGGGAGGTATGCATAATTATAATGTTATCATTTAGATAATTGCTCTGTGGCTAACCCCACCCCCTGTTTTAATTCCCCAAAGGGTGCTACACAGGAAGAATGTCTTTTGGAGGAGGGGCGTAATGTTACAAACTGTATTAAGACATCTTCCCGCGTTCAACACCCACCCCCTTATTCCCGCGTTGTATTAACCCCCCCCCCCTTTCTTTCCCCGGTCTGATATGGCGCGCCCGTATTTTGACCAAAACCAATGGCTCGTGACGACCCGTCTTCGGCGGAGCCGTCCATCTTTCACCTTCCCCCATGAGATTAATTCCTCGGACCAGGCTAGATGATAACTGAGCGGCCGTGCCTTATCATACGGCACCGTTCATACACCTGGATGACACGACGTTGATGGATGTTTTCAGAGTATGTTTCAACGGTATAAATTGAGATGAGTTTAGTAATAAAAAAAAGCAGTCCATCCCCTCTACGGACAGGACTGGGCGCATTCCCCCACACCGAGGGGCCCACGTCATACGAGTCTGCTTTGACTCCCGACTCTAAACTTCCTTTAGAGCTATTTGGATACTTATGATTTGCATATTGTAACTTAGCGGCCCAGCTAAGAGTTCTTTTTAGAACTAGATGTTTATATGTATCTGCTTTGAATAAAGTCTAGTGTTGTTAATCGCACCCGACTTGAGTCGTTCTGTATTTACTCGTCACGTGGCTGTATGCAAATATAAATTATTGACCTCACGTATCCAGTTCAGAACTAGCTTACCCACAGACAACGTCCATAACAACAGCCCTACAAAGGCGAGATTTGTGACACCTATAATGCACGATGCTAATTAATTTTACTTTTAAATTATCGCCATCTAGAGATTATTTTATTTTCAGTTAACATTTTTTTTATTTAATCCGGGGACGTTTTGTTCTTTATTTCCTGTGTATATAGAACGTGCAAAATCATTGAACTGAAAATAGACTGCTTTAGTGGTCGAGAGTGTACATGGTGCACACTTTCATCAAATGACTATCTCTTCTATAAAATGAAATAATACAATACACATATATTTACATTTCTTATATTAAAATGGATCTTAAAATGTACACATTTTTTGTTTATACCCAAATGAATATTTTACGAACTTAATATCTAAGACATTGTTAGTAATAGGCTACATATTTTAGATGGTGTATTATAATATGTACTCTAAGAAATTAGAAAATTTAAATCTACATAATTAATAGCTCGAATAAGAAGATTTAAAGACTCTAAAGCCTTACCACATTTTTTATGTCGATATAGTAAATAAAATTCCCGTTTCCCTTAAGGAATTAGAAATGTTTCTGTTGACGCGACATAATGAGAAGTTGTGTACCCACCACAACGCCCAAATGTTTCGTATATGAATAATATTTCTTCAAGAAGCATTTAAAGCAATATTATCTTAATCCAGGACTTGGGATAGGCTAGTCTGGTTTCAAAAGGCTTGGCTTAACGGTTACTGTTCGATAGGTAAGAAAGATATGTTTATCTCTTTGAACCTGACCACTTATGAAATGGTTTTGTACAGCCCTTTTTTCCTCTCCCACCATTGCCGATCTAGCTCAATGGCCCTAGAGGCACCACATAAACATTTGCAGGTAACTGAACATGCCGGCACTGGCGGCGGAGCAGGGGGGGGCAACGGCCCCCCTAAAACTTTTAAAAGGTGGTGGCGCCCCCCCCCCCATGAATTTCCAGTCTGCCCCCCCCCCCAAAATTTTAACTTTGTTTAACTTTTTCAACTTTGTAAATCATTTTAGTTTATATGTATCATTTTCATTTTCATAATTCATTTGATTTATTTCTTAAATTTAATATTTGAAAGAAATTAGAATTAATTTACATTTTACAGTAATCACATTATTACGAGTTGTTATGGCATATTTTAAAACTAGTTGCAAGTACCCGGCTTTGCCCGGGTTTAAAATAAGGTTTTCTGTTTATTTAAGAAGCGTAGTTTGACGTTTAATTAAGATTTAAAATAAGACGCGTAAAAAAGGGTTTATTTGCATACAATAAAAGGGTACATTTATCTTAAAGCAATGTGATACAAAACATTTTTGGCAGTTCCTCTCTCTCTCTCTCTCCCTCTCTCTCTTCCCCCCTCCCTCTTTCCCACCCTCCCTCCCTTTTTCTTTACCTCCCTCCCTCTCTCTCTCTCTCTCTCTCTCTTAGGCATGACTGTAGCAAAAGATGACAATGCCTATGGATGAAGTAATGGAATTTAATAATGTAGTAAGTAATGTGATATTTGGTTCCCCGTACCGATCATTTTTATAGTAAGTTAGCTATGTGGGAGAGAAGCTCGTAAAACCTGAAATCGGGGTAAAAGTTTGCCAATTTTTATGTCTTTGATATCCAAAATAACTAATTACAATTAAAGTACCCATTGAGATGGAACGAAAGCTGTTTAAGAACCTTCCCCATGTAATCCTGTGTACGTGTACCGAATTTCATGTTATTTAGTTGTCTGGATCTTGAGTTTTAAGGGAACAGACAGACAGCAAATGCATCTCATAAGTATAGAGAAGTATTGCCATCTACCGAATGACGGCAAATGTAATTTTTAAAGAAAATACAATTATTTATTATCTTTTCATAAATTACTTTTTGTTTATTGAGTTTCCCGTTTCCGGTTTCAGTTTCTTGTTCATCATCATTCATGATAATGATCAGTAATTTTCTGATCTAATTTCACTATTAAATTTTTAAACAAACTGACATTACGAATCAGTTGACAACAGAAGTGCTCAATGTTCAATTTTATTTTTTTTAATAATATTGATTAAATATTTGCTACAGAATTACTATATTCTATTATTGAATTAAGGGGGTAAAATTTGTCTTTTGGTCATATTTTGTCTTGCCCCCCCTTTAATTTTCTACAAAGACAAAAATGCAAACTATAAAAGGGTGATATTTCTACCGGCATGAAATTAATCCTTTGTTAGGATTTAACACGATGCATAATTTACAACTTTAACATGTCAACGATTTTACCAGGCGGTTTAAATGGCGATTCTTTTAATTCCTGAAGATCTAGGATTGATTTATTTATAACGCTTTAATATGCCTGAAAAAAAAATCAATTTGTAAATATTTTAGGATTTTAAAGCACCCAAAAGACCATTTAAAAGGATGAGCTACACCGATGCCATAGAATGGCTGAATATACATTGCATTACTAAAGTTGATGGAACCAATTATGAATTTGGAGATGTAAGTATAAAAACACTTTATGATAAATTTACAATAATCTTATCTATATCTACTGCGGAAAAATATTAATACTTGCATTACTTTAACCATTGTGCTTAACTACGTCTAAATACTAAACTATCTCTATCACAAATAGTCCGCATCATGGACGTGACTTGAATTTACTTTATATAACGTATGAAACAAATAAACGTTTTGATACTTTTGAAATTGAAATATTATGTTTAGGATAAGGGGATATTTTCGTTATTTGCATGTGAATAATTATGAATTTATTCTATTTCCTACAAATATATTGTCAAGGTGTTAAAATTGTTTGTTGAATCGCTGGGCCTAAAATTGATATTCAACTTTGCCAGTCGGTGTCTGTGTTAGAAGAACAATTATACCGACAGAATTGAGAAGATTATTTGATGAGTGAATTTTTTTTTATATTAATCTGCATATACCAATTTTTCACAACGCCAAATATTTAGAAGCCAATTTTTAGTAAAATATTTTTTATATAAATCTTTACTAAAGAATATTCCAATTAGCTGATGGGATTTATTTATAAATAGGGCTGATTGTAACCAATAACACTATTGTCATATAGGCAAATAATTTAAGATTATAGCCGTTTTATCAACAATACACAAACTTTGTTTCTATCTTAAACTAACACACTTTTAGTTAAACCTTTTTAAACATTTGGAAGTCCTGGGCGAAACCTTATGGATATAAATAGTTTTTAAGCATAATAATCTGTCTGGGGGTGTGATTCGTTAGATATTCTAGGAATTAGTAATGAATTTAATGGACTCTTAGGGCAGAACCGTTATTATGGATAATTAAAATAGTCAGCTCATTGTGACAATTATACCGCTAATTTACAAGTGAGGAAATATTTTGACTATGCAACTTGAATACCAAGCCATTCTTAATGATGAACTAACTAGGATTCTGCATAATTATTCTTCTACAACTAGGATTCTTCGCCCAATTGTTAAGTGAAACTCGCTCCTAACATTTGACACAAGTAAATGTTTCAGAAGATTTGTATTTATGGTGGGGAAAGGTAGTACAGGAATGAAGGAGTGAGAGCTAGATACATAGCATTACTTTATTGTAAAAATATGCCATTAGGTGAGTTACAGAGGTACTTGTGAGACGGACAAAAATGTTGTAAACATCTCATTTGGTTTGTGGGGCAATTAGATTCATGTAAACATCTCATTTGATTGTGAGGCAATTATGTCCATATGTTAACATCTCATTTGGTTGTGGGGCATTTAGATTCATGTAAACATCTCATTTGATTGTGAGGCAATTAGGTCCATATGTTAGCATCTCATTTGGTTGTGGGGCAATTAGATTCATGTAAACATCTCATTTGGTTGTGAGGCAATTAGGTCCATATGTTAACATCTCATTTGGTTGTGGGGCAATTAGATTCATGTAAACACCTCATTTGATTGTGAGGCAATTAGGCCCATATGTTAACATCTCATTTGGTTGTGGGGCAATTAGATTCATGTAAACATCTCATTTGATTTTGAGGCAATTAGGTCCATATGTTAACATCTCATTTGGTTGTGGGACAGTTAGATTCATGTAAACATCTCATTTGATTGTGAGGCAATTAGGTCCATATGTTAACATCTCATTTGGTTGTGGGGCAATTAGATTCATGTAAACATCTCATTTGATTGTGAGGCAATTATGTCCATATGTTAACATCTCATTTGGTTGTGGGGCAATGAGATTCATGTAAACATCTCATTTGGTTGTGGAACAATTAGATTCATGTAAACATCTCATTTGATTGTGGGACAATTAGATTCATATAATCATCTCATTTGGTTGTGGGGCAATTAGATTCATGTAGTTTTACACAAGTACAAACTTTTTACACTTTTTGTCTTTTCTTTATGCTGACCTATTAATGCCTAATGTTGGTGAAATAGTTGGCAGCTCAATGATAGCGTGGCATCAAGATGATCTAGAAGAAGAAATCATGCACAGAGGAGCCAACCATAAAACATTTTACTGGTACATTGACCAGGTAACAGTACACTATATTTTCAAGATCTTTGGCGATCTGTAATGGTCGTAAGTCTTGATGGGTATGATCACCTACTAAGTTTTGGGCGAGTATTTATATTTCACCCAGTCACGTGGTTCCATAGGACGCACATATCACAACAAGAAAAAAAAAACAATGACAATGATGTAAACAGAATAAAGAGTTTATTTACAAAGCATTAAAATCCCTTTGTTACCTTTTCCTGGGTTGGTGAAGCAACTGGGGAAGGGGAGAGAAACGAGGAAAATCTCATACGTCTTGACAGAAACTGTGGCAATATTACCTTCTAAGGATTATTACCTTACCAAAATTACCTTTTAATAATCATTACCTTAACAATATTCGTACATTCAGGTGACAGTGCATTATGTTAATTTCTACATCTGAAATATATACTCGAAAAAAAAACATGAATAGTATTTCCAAACTAGTGTTGCTTGACAATTTGAGTGCAATCGGTATTCTGGTGCTAGTAAAGTGAAAACCATTTAAACTAAATAAGGATAGCAACATTTTTTCGGAAAAATATTTATAGTTACAAACTTACATTTTATACCGATTCGATGTTGTTGTTTTTTTTAGAAAATATCTGTGTAACTAAATTTAAAATATTTCATTATTGTTTTCTACCAGAGAAAATACGGCACGTGTCCTCATGGAGGCTATGGTCTTGGACTGGAGAGATTTCTATGTTGGATCTTAAACCGTTTTGACATTTGTGATGTTTGCCCTTACCCAAGATTTGTTGGGCGATGTAAACCTTAAACTTGTCCTTCATAATTTAATGGCAAAATATTTTGATTCAGACCCTGTGTCTTATTAATATTTCAAGAGTTTTAATGCTTTATTAAGATTGTATAAGATAAGCGTATATAGTTTTAATAAATATTAATTGTAGGCAAAATATTGTTTTGAACATCGTAATAAAATGTTAAGGCTGCATTTTTCAAAATATTCCAGCTTAAAAAAAATCTTTCTTTTCAACTTTAGTGTAAAAATATTGTTATAGAGCCATTACGCTTTTCATCTCTATACTTATAAGAGGCATTTGCTGTCTGTCTGTCTGTCTGTCTGTCTGTCTGTTCCCTTATAACTCAAGATCCAGACAACCAAATAACGTGAAATTTGTTACACATACACATAATTACATCGGGAAGGTTATAGGACAGGTTTCGTTTCATCTCGATGGGTAGTTTAATTGTAATTAATTATTTTTATTTTAGTATTTTACTATATAAAAGTAATCTCGACGGCGCCATAAATAAAATGCCTCTGTGACGTCATTTCCCGATGATACATTTTACATTTTTAAATTTTCCTACTAATAAAGTCGAATAGAACTTACGCGCTGGTGCTGTATTGTGCCTTTTTGCTGCAAAGAATTGTTGTTGTTTTTTCATGCTCCCTGATTTGTACAGTATGAGGAAGGTAAAGGAATGAAGAAGGATTTAGAAGAAGTGTGAATCCATAATAATAGAGAGAGAGAGAGGGAGAGAGAGATAAAGCGAGAGAGAGGGGGTAGGGGGAGAGAGAGGAAAGGAGGAGGAGGGGAGGAGGGAGGGAGGGGGGAGAGAAGGAATGCGTGAGAGAGAGGGAGAGAGAGAAAGGGAGGGGGTGGGCAAGGAAGGGAGGGAGAGAGGGAGTGGGGAGGGAGAGGAGGGAGGAGGGGAGGGAGAGAGGATGGGAGAGGGGGAGGGATAGAGGAGATAAAGAGAGAGGTAAGGCGGGAGGGAGAGAAAGGAGCCCAGGGAGGGAGAGAGACAGAATTTAGTGAGGGAGGAGGGGGGGAGGGAGGGAGCATCGGGGAGCGGGGGGAGAGAGGAGGGTGGGAGAGAGGGTGAGAGGGGGGACGGGAGAGGGAGAGATCGGAGAAAGGAGGGGAGGGAGAGAGAGGGGGTAGGGAGGGAGAGAAAAAGGAGGGAGAGAGAGGATGGGAGAAAAGGGAGGGATGAGAGATAAAGAGTGAGAGGGGGCAGGGAAAGAGAGAGAAGGAGGAAGGGAGGAAGGGGGAGAAAGGGAAAGAGGGGGAAGGACATGGGGAGAGACGGAGGAAGGGAGAGGGAGGGAGATGGGAGAGTTAGGGAGGGAGTGAGAGGGGAGAGAGGAAGGGAGAGAAGGGGGTAGGGAGAAAACAGAAGGTAAACTGAAAACCTTATTTTAAACCCGGGCAAAGCCGGGTACTTGCAGCTAGTATAAATATAATCTAAATAAATAATGAAAGTCTATTTTAATTTAATAATAATTACTTCTAGCCAACAAAAAAATATTTCTTTTTTAAATAGTTTCCGTCGTTCTTAATATGAGACATACAAATCTAAAATACTAAAAGGCTATAATAAAATATTATATCCTAAATTATTGTTGTCTTTAATTTACTACAACATATAACATTTTAAAATCATCAGAAAACTAAAACAATTGTTGCAAATAAAAATTATCAGAAGATTTGAAAAAATCCACGTTCATGTTAACAAATGTTGTAAATAAATGTATTTTGAAAGTCTATCTGATTTTAACATTTATGCAACAGTAAAGTATAATATATATATATATATATATATATATATATATATATATATATATATATATATATATATATATATATACCTCATTGTATCTTTATATACATCTCATTTATCATTTTATTTTGATATTAAATTGTGCATTAATTTGGTTTTTTTAGAGCATTTTCGAAAAAAAAATGCTCTACTGTCCCCGTTTTGTCTGTCTGTCCGTCATCACCCTAGATCTCAACAACCATAAGTCCTAGAACCATGATGTAGATCTTGGCCTGCCATGTGTGCATCAAAAGTTTATTTCGCGATCTGATCTCTGAGGGCCGAAAAAGGGGGCTTATTAAGTACCGTTTTTACTATATAAGCTATATTAACAAAAGAACGCCCTAGAACTCAGCAACGATAAGTCCTAGACCCATGATGTATATATCATTTTGTAGGTCTTGGCCTGCCATGTGTACATCAAAAGTCCATTTTGAGATCTGACCTATGAGGTCCGAATAAAAGGGTTTATTATGTACCATTTTTTACTATATAAGCTATATTAACAAAGAGGCGTACAAAGGGGCGTAACTCATTATTTATTTCTGTAACAGTTATTCAACATGACTTACTTTGTGTTTTTTAACTTGTATTATCGGTTAGGCTGTTAAAAGGAAAAAAAAAGTTTCTCAATTTCGTTCATAACATAAAAATGACCCATATAATTGCATTGACCTATTCAAGATCACCTAAAAAATGAATTTTAATCTACATCTATTCTAAATATTCAATAAAAAATAAATCGCTAAGCGAACATTAATGATCGAATGTAGTACTTCATAAAACTCACACAACAATCATATTTGTGTATAAATACTTACGTAAAGCTGCATTCTTTATTTATTAAAATGTGTATTTCATTGAATCTCTTCAATGTGATTGATATTCCCATTTTATATCAAGCTAATATCATCTGAAAGATTACTGGCTTCCCATTACAACAAAATTCAGGACCCTCCCCTATTCACCTCATATTGCTTGAACTTGCCGCCGATTATTTAAAATAGTTAGAGTGTGCAGCAAATATAATACTGTTTCAGACAATGAAAGGACTTCTTAATTAGCCATGTACATAATGTATGTTTATCATAAATTGTCCAATTTCGTGTTGTCAATACTACTGAAAAGTGTCGTTCACTATAAAGTATTTCAAGTTTTTTAACTAAATCTTTAACCGATTCGTGGGCCATTTCGAAACCTGTTTCTTCGTAAGACTTCATAAAATAGATTTTTTATGTGCGCAGAATATGCTCGAAATTTTGTTTGCCAAAGATTTATCTCTCGTTGATATATTCGGATTATTAACAATATCAGGCACCTCAGTTAAATGTCTCATGTATTGAGTCTACAGTTTTATTAGAGTTCCCACTATATTATCATTGTTTATATAACAGTGGTTTTACTGGGAAATAATTCACTTGAAGTTTAAGATTTCCTACTGTTGGGTTCAAGCCCTAGATTGTAAATCTACTGGAAAACCTTTTTGATGACAGCCATAGAAATGAAAACTGACAAACGTAATAAACGTAAAACGTTATAGAATTTAAACCAAATTGCGTTTTTCGTTACTCACTTTGGCGTCCCATCAAATTACAGTTCTGTATATTAAACATCATATTATTCAGCTTTATCAAGTACACTTCTGTCAGGTTCAGTTAATGTATAAATTATTTACTAGTTGGCATGATTATTTCACTAAAATTATTTATTTTTTATTATATTATTTTTATTATTTCAATGGTGTTGCTATTTTATTTTCATCACAAACAGATTGGCTGTCATCAGAATTTTAAAAAAATGCTGCTTAGATTAAATAATAAAATTACACGTCTTTATTTCTATAAAAAACGTTTAAAAACTCCTATGATCCACTCTCTCTCTCTCTCTCTCTCTCTCTCTCTCTCTCTCTCTCTCTCTCTCTCTCTCTCTCTCTCTCTCTCTCTCTCTCTCTCTCTCTCTCTCTCTCTCTCGTCTGTTTTGTCTGGTTCCATTTTTACTAGCCACATTTATCCACTCAGGAATAAACAATAATTTCTACAGTAAATAAATGTCAATAAAAATAAAAACAAAGACAGTTTTCACGTTTTTTTTTTGTTGTTTTTTTTAAAGAATTTTTACAAGTCTGGTGATGTAGTGGTAAACAGGAAGACAATATGGTAAACACTTGGGAAAGGAAAATATTTAGAAAAATGTATGGGCCAGTAAAGGACAATAACTAGTGGATTGGAACAAATTCAGAACTGTACGAATTATACAAAGAACCAAATATAACAGATGGAATCAAAATGAATAGATTGAGGAAGGTAGTGCACATATAAAGAATGGAAAAAACCAGAGGTCCAAAAGCAATTTATAAAGCAACACCCAACGAGAAAAGGCCTAAAGGCAGACCAAGAAGCAGATGGTTAGAGGAAGTGGAGAAAGAAATTAAAGGCGTGAGAGAATGGAGGAAGAAGACTATGAATTGGGAAAGTGGAAAAGAGTAGTATGTCAGGCCAGGACCTTGAATGGGCTTAGAGCCAAAGAAAGAAGAAGGTCAGGTAGTCATGTAGTCATAGTTCATCGTCCAATCATCTTGATATTCATCTCATCATGTCATATCTTTGATCCATTAGGTTTGGTTTTAACTGAGCTGGGACAAAGTCTACAAATTTATGGAATTCCTGCACAGAGTACACAATCATCAAATTTATACTCTGTGGGGAACAAATATTTCTCTAAAGTTTTGTCTCAATGATGGATGTTTTCTTCATGATCTTGTCCAGGTCATCCAGTGTCTGGGTCAGTTCATGACCTTTAGTCTCTGGAAGAATTCTGGTTGTCACCGGTACTAGTAGACACAAGGAACCAATTACAACTCCAGGGGCCCAAGGTACGTGCCTGCTCTGAAAATAAAAAAAAAATATATTGTGGTTTTAATGTAAGTGTTTTGTTATAATATGGGTAAAGGTCAAAACATGTGTTTAAATCTCTGATAGACCTTTTTTATCATTTTTTTATGTAATATGAAATGAAAACAAAATACTTTTAGCAACTGATCTATAAATGTTCGACAATGATCTAACAAACAATCATTAAACAGTATCGCTATGACGAGAAAACTAAAAATTAATACGAGTTTTTTTTCTCAGCCACTGCAAATCTTTGAACAATTGACTGTCAAATTTCATCTTCTCAACAAAAAAAAGTCAATTTATTGGGATATGTATTTTTATGAGGATATCACCACAATTGATTTATGCCGCATTTCTCTAATGAAAACAAGAATTAAAAATAACTTTTTTGAGTTTTATTTTATAATATAGACTAGTATGAAATTTTGTATCATGTACCAGCAGTGGCATAGCGAGCTTAACTCGCGCCTGGGGCACAATACATTTTTATCGACCCCCCCCCCCCCCCACATTTGAAACCATATAATATGTAAAATATACCATTTACCGGCCCTTTGTGAGTAGCGCCAATGGGCATGATGCCCCCTGCCCCCTCCCTTTCACTACGCCACTTTGTACCATGACTTCTCTGTTAGATTCCAGGTTAAATTATGGATCATATATGAACGAAACTAAAATGAAAAGCAATTAAATATTTATTTATGCCGCAATTTTGTGCAGAAATTGGAGTGAGCGTTTAGCATTTAAAAACCAATAGGTTTTTTCCAATAACTCAATCTTACCAATGTCCTTGTATATGGCGCTATTGTAGACCCCAGAAACGAGAAAATGCCAGCTATTCCAAAACCTGTATTTCTGAAAAAAAAAATAAAGTAAATTTAAAAAAAATGTTTTTGACCTATAGATAAGGCAGTAACAAATTTCTTAAACATTACTCTGTAAATTACAGATTAAAGATTTTATGCTCAGTTTATAAAACAATGAATGGACGGAAAGATTATCAAAGCTTGTATCATAGACGGACCGACAAAAAAATTATTAGATAGATAGGCACAAATGAATAATAGATAATAGAAAGAAAGATAGAAAGATAGATAGATAGATAGATAGATAGATAGATAGATAGATAGATAGATAGATAGATAGATAGATAGATAGATAGATAGATAGATAGATAGATAGATAGATGATGATAGATGATAGATAGATGATAGATGATGATAGATAGATAGATAGATATTTGATAGTATATGATAGATAGATAGATAGATAGATAGATATGTATATATATAGATATGATGTATAGATATGATAATGATATGATAGATATGTGAATAGATAGATAGATAGATAGTTAGATGATAGATAAATAAATCAAGTAATACGCAGTCCATATATTTTACCTGACTGACGTAGGGATCAACTCAGTGTACATATATATTGGCTGCTGAGTATGCTGTAGACAGACGACAATCTTCCAAGTAGAGATAAATGTACATTAAGTGAAAACCATAATGTCCAGAATGTAATCTGACAAGATTGTAAACTTTATTTTAAATATACTTAATAACTCATTGATCGTGTCTTGTGTTTAAAGGAAAATTATACATGTAACAAGTCACGATAAATTATACATGTAACAAGACACGATAAATTATACATGTCACAAGACAGGATAAGTTATACATGTAACGAGACACGATAAATTATACATGTCACAAGATACGATAAATTATACATGTCACAAGACACGATAAAATATACATGTAACAAGACACGATAAATTATACATGTCACAAGATACGATAAAGTATACATGTCACAAGACACGATAAATAATACATGTCACAAGACACGATAAATTATACATGTCACAAGACACGATAAATTATACATGTCAAAAGCTACGATAAATTATACATGTCACAAGACACGATAAATTATACATGTAACAAGACACGATTAATTATACAAGTAACAAGACACGATAAATTATACAAGTAACACGACACGATAAATTATGCATGCCACAAGACACGATAAATTATACATGTAACAAGACACGATAAATTATGCATGTCACAAGACACGATAAATTATACTTGTCACAAGACACGATAAATTATACATGTAACAAGACATGATAAATTATACATGTCACAAGATACGATAAATTATACATGTAAAAAGACACAATAAATTATACATGTCACAAGACACGATAAATTATACATGTCACAAGACACGATAAATTATACATGTCACAAGACACGATAAATTATACATGTCACAAGACACGATAAATTATACATGTCACAAGACACGATAAATTATACATGTCACAAGAAACGTTAAATTATACATGTCACAAGACACAATAAATTATACATGTCACAAGACACATTAAATTATACATGTAACACAACACGATAAATTATACATGTCACAAGACACGATAAATTATACATGTAACACAACACGATAAATTATACATGTCACAAGACACGATAAATTATACATGTCACAAGACACGATAAATTATACATGTCACAAGACACGATAAATTATACATGTCACAAGACGCGATAAATTATACATGTCACAAGACACCATAAATTATACATATAACAAGACACGATAAATTATACATGTCACAAGAAACGTTGAATTATACATGTCACAAGACACAATAAATTATACATGTCACAAGACAAATTTAATTATACATGTCACAAGACACGATAAATTATACATGTAACACGACACGATAAATTATACATGTCACAAGAAACGTTAAATTATACATATCACAAGACACGATAAATTATACATGTCACAAGACACGATAAATTATACATGTCACAAGACACGATAAATTATACATGTCACAAGAAACGATAAATTATACATGTCACAAGACACGATAAATTATACATGTATCATGACAAGATAAATTATACATGTCACAAGACACGATAAATTATACATGTATCATGACAAGATAAATTATACATGCCACAAGACACGATAAATTATACATGTAACAAGACATGATAAATTATACATGTAACAAGACATGATTAATTATACATGTCACAAGACACGATAAATTATACATGTCAAAATACACGATAAATTATACATGTCACAAGACACGATAAATTATACATATAACAAAACACGATAAATTATACATGCCACAAAACACGATAAATTATACATGTAACAAGACATGATAAATTATACATGCCACAAAACACGATAAATTATACATGTAACAAGACATGATAAATTATACATGGAACAAGACACGATAAATTATACATCTCACAAGACACGATAAATTATACATGTCACAAGACATGATAAATTATACATGTCAAAAGACACGATAAATTATACATGTCACAAGACACGATAAATTATACATATAACAAAACACGATAAATTATACAATTCACAAGACACGATAAATTATACATGTCACAAGACACGATAAATTATACATGTCACAAGACACGATAAATAATACATGTCACAAGACACGATAAATTATACATGTCACAAGACATATTAAATTATACATGTCACAAGACACGATAAATTATACATGTCACAAGACACGATAAATAATACATGTCACAAGACACGATAAATTATACATGTCACAAGACATATTAAATTATACATGTCACAAGACACGATAAATTATACATATAACAAGACACGATAAATTATACATGTCACAAGAAACGTTGAATTATACATGTCACAAGACACGATAAATTATACATGTCACAAGACACGATTAATTATACATGTCACAAGACACGATAAATTATACATGTAACACGACACGATAAATTATACAATTCACAAGACACGATAAATTATACATGTCACAAGACACGATAAATTATACATGTCACAAGACATGATAAATTATACATGTCAAAAGACACTATAAATTATACATGTCACAAGACGTGATAAATTATACATGTCAAAAGCTACGATAAATTATACATGTAACAAGACACGATAAATTATACATGTCACAAGATACGATAAATTATACATGTCACAAGACATGATTAATTATACATGTAACAAGACATGATAAATTATACATGTAAGAAGACACGATAAATTATACATGTCACAAGACACGATAAATTATACATGTCACAAGACACAATAAATTATACATGTCACAAGACACGATTAATTATACATGTCACAAGACACGATAAATTATACATGTAACACGACACGATAAATTATACATGTCACAAGACACGATAAATTATACATGTCACAAGACACGATAAATTATACATGTCACAAGAAACGTTAAATTATACATGTCACAAGACACGATAAATTATACATGTCACAAGAAACGTTAAATTATACATGTCACAAGACACGATAAATTATACATATCACAATAAACCTTAAATTATACATGTCACAAGACACGATAAATTATACATGTCACAAGAAACGTTAAATTATACATGTCACACGACACGATAAATTATACATACCACAAGACACGATAAATTATACATGTAACAAGACATGATAAATTATACATGTAACAAGACATGATTAATTATACATGTCACAAGACACGATAAATTATACATGTCAAAATACACGATAAATTATACATGTCAGAAGACACGATAAATTATACATATAACAAAACACGATAAATTATACATGTCACAAGACACGATAAATTATACATGTAATAAGACACGATAAATTATACATGCCACTAGACACGATAAATTATACATGTAACAAGACATGATAAATTATACATATCACAAGACATGATTAATTATACATGTAACAAGACATGATAAATTATACATGTAACAAGACACGATAAATTATACATGTCACAAGACATGATAAATTATACATGTAACAAGACATGATAAATTATACATGGAACAAGACACGATAAATTATACATCTCACAAGACATGATAAATTATACATGTCACAAGACATGATAAATTATACATGTCAAAAGACACGATAAATTATACATGTCACAAGACACGATAAATTATACATATAACAAAACACGATAAATTATACACTTCACAAGACACGATAAATTATACATCTCACAAGACACGATAAATTATACATGTCAAAAGACACGATAAATTATACATGTCACAAGACACGATAAATTATACATATAACAAAACACGATAAATTATACTTTTCACAAGACACGATAAATTATACATGTCACAAGACACGATAAATTATACATGTCACAAGACACGATAAATTATACATGTAACAAGACACGATAAATTATACATGCCACAAGACACGATAAATTATACATGTAACAAGACATGATAAATTATACATGTCACAAGACATGATAAATTATACATGTCACAAGACACGATAAATTATACAGGTCACAAGACACGATATATTATACATGTCACAAGACACGAAAAAAACGGAGTTTTTAAAACAAACCTTTTTTTTTTATTTTGAAATTGTTTTTTTTAGCTTATCAGTAATCTTGTGTTAACATAAATCTAATCTGAAACATGTAGTAATAATGCATGTGAAGTAACCCATTTATTAGTGTCGTTGTCATAGTTACACATGGGTATAATGAAGAATGAGAATTATGTTTTATTCAAATTTGTTCAAATTAAATAAAAAATAATGTATTGAAAAAATAATTACTGAATCATGCAATGTTATAGAGAAAGAACCTTTATGTAAAATTTCAAGAAAATCTAGCGCGAAACAGTGCCTCAAAAATTGATTACAAAATGTTTCCAAAATAAAGAAAGAAAGAGACAGAAGCTTTGAGTGGAGAAAATGGTTACACAAAGAAAATTTCTTCATCTTAAAAGTATCAAGTTTTGAATCATTTACCCTCCCTTCGCTTAGAACACTATTTCAATCATATAATACTATTTATATAGGCTACAGTGTGGAGAAATAGTATAGTCGAAGTTTGATGACGCAATTTGGTAGGCTCTGCCCACCACAGTCTCTATGACGTCATTCATCCATTGAGCTGTAGTTTATTCTGAGTTCTAGACGTGTATACGTCATTTTGGTAGACTTAATATATTAGTGTTTTTCACTGTTGTTGGAACATCTACTACAAGATTATAAAAGAACTTCGCAACATTATTGGGCACCCCCGACGGAGTACTTTGCAACAGTATTTGAAGTACTTTGCAACACTATTCGGCACCCCCAACGGAGTACTTTGCAACAGTATTTGGAGTATTATGCCTATGGAGGCACTACAGCAGGCATAGATATGTAGCACAGATATGTAGATACGGTAGATTTGTAACACGGTGTCCATGCTTACCCCTGACTAATGTCAGGTACTCATTTTAAAATGGGTTGACCTGGGAACTTTCATCCCGATCTCACAGCATGGACCGAACCCATGACGTTCATGTCGAATGTGGCGCCCTGTTTTTTTTTTTCTTAACTTTTGTTTTCTAGACAGAATCATTGGATTGATTTTATGTCGTCTAGTTTTATAAGATAAAATCTCTTAGTATTTTATATTTTTAGGGAATTATTTCTATCAACATTAAAATGCAATCTTAATTATCAGAATGCCATTCGTTATCTCCATATCTGTAAGGAAGACAATGGTAACTTGACAATAGTACTAGACACGGGTGCGTGGGAATTGAGCTTGGAGAAATGAACATGTTCAAATGAATATAGGTAACTGGACACAGGTAGCTGGACAAGGTTAACTCGACATAGTTGAGAGGATACAAGAAACTGGACATAGTTGACAGGATATAGGAAACTGGACACTCGTAACTGGACATAGTTGACTGGACGTAGTTGACTGGACATAGTTGACTGGACATAGTTCACTAGACATATTTGACTGCACATAGTTGACTGGATATAGTTGACTGGGTATAGTTAACTGGACATAGTTGAATGGACATAGTTGACTGGACATAGTTCACTAGACATAGTTGACTGGACATAGTTGACTGGATATAGTTGACTGGATATAGTTGACTGGATATAGTTAACTGGACATAGTTGACTGGATATAGTTAACTGGACATAGTTGATTGGACATAGTTGACTGGATATAGTTGACTGAATATAGTTGACTGGACATAGTGACAGGACATAGTGACTGGACATAGCGACTCGACATAGTGACTGGACATAGCGACTGGACATAGCGACTGGACATATTTGACTGGACACAGATAAAGAACGACGAAGGTGCTTTAATTCAGTTACCGCGTCGCACAAACTCAAAGTCTAAGCGCCAATGAGTCACGCAATAAGAGTCTTTAGTACATAGAATATTTATAAAATTGTCTTTAAACTGAATATTTTGACTCACCAGACAGTGGTGTATTTAATAAAATAGTAGATACCAAGAGAAACACTCCGCTCACTGGGTGAAATATATTGATGCAGTTTTTTCTGCCGATTCTGAAATATGATATATAACCAAAAAATATAATAAATTTGAGCTAATATTAGCATTTGAAATGCTATTATATCTGAACTTTAAATTATACTGCGGTATGAACAAAAACAAACGAGATTACATGTTTGCGAACAAAAATACGTTATGACTACCTGTCTATTAGTAAACAAAATATGATAGTCGCAGGGAACTCTATGACAACACCAAGAGCGAATCCCAGATAAAAGTCATCAGTTAAGTCTGGAGAAATCATCATAAGCCCATCGTATGCCAGAGCATCAATGAACCTGCAACATATTTCTTAGAATAATAGAGGTCTTTCGTCTGCGTTATATCGAAAGTACAAAAAAATAATAAAATATTGCCGGCGTCTAGATTCGATACATGATTTTTTTTTATTTACAGTTTTGAATAGTTTATACAGTTTTCACATAAGTAACAAAAAAGCCAAATATATCTATATATATATATATATATATATATATATATATATATATAGAGAGAGAGAGAGAGAGAGAGAGATAGATAGATAGATAGATAGATAGATAGATAGATAGATAGATAGATAGATAGATAGATAGATAGATAGATAGATAGATAGATAGATAGATAGATAGATAGATAGATAGATAGATAGATAGATAGATAGATAGATAGATAGATAGATAGATAGATAGATAGATAGATAGATAGATAGATATAGATATAGATATATATTGTATATATTTTGTTTTGTTTTTATGTTTTTCTATAACATATTGCATCTAAAATTGTAATATCATCATAAAAAAATCGGATCTATCCGAAACCAAAAATAACCTAGCCTACTGATCAACCTGAGGGAATATAACTCTATGCAGAGATTTTGGAGGGTACATGTAAGTATAATTATAAGAGCAGAATCTCTGCAGTAAACTTTTTCTATACAAGTACTGCACACACAACTACTGCACACACAACCATTGCACACACAATTACTGCACACACAACTATTGCACACACAACTACTGCACACACAACCATTGCACACACAACTACTACACACACAACCATTGCACACACAACTACTGCACACAAACCATTGCACACACAACTACTACACACACAACCATTGCACACACAACTACTGCACACAAACCATTGCACACACAACTAATGTACACACAACTACTGAACACACAACTACTGCACACAACCATTGCACACACAACTACTGCACACACAACTACTGCACACACAACCATTGCATACAACTACTGGCCACACAACTACTGCACACACAACCATTGCACACACGACTACTGCACACACAACTATTGCACACACAACTACTGCACACACAACCATTGCACACACAACTACTACACACACAACTACTGCACACACAACTATTGCACACACACAACTACTGCACACACAACTACTGCACACACAACCATTGCACACACAACTAATGTACACACAACTACTGCACACACAACTACTGCACACAACCATTGCACACACAACTACTGCACACACAACTACTGCACACACAACAATTGCACACAACTACTGCACACACAACTACTGCACACACACGACTACTGCACACACAACTATTGCACACACAACCATTGCACACACAACTACTACACACACAACTACTGCACACACAACTATTGCACACACAACTATTGCACACACAACTATTGCACACACAACCATTGCACACACGACTACTGCACACACAACTATTGCACACACAACTACTGCACACACAACCATTGCACACACAACTAATGTACCCACAACTACTGTACACAACTACTGCACACACAACTACTGCACACACAACTACTGCACACACAACTACTGCACACACAACTAATGTACACACAACTACTGCACACAACCATTGCACACACAACTACTGCACACACAACTACTGCACACACAACCATTGCATACAACTACTGGCCACACAACTACTGCACACACAACCATTGCACACACGACTACTGCACACACAACTATTGCACACACAACTACTGCACACGAACCATTGCACACACAACTAATGTACACACAACTACTGCACACACACAACTACTGCACACACAACTACTGCACACACAACCATTGCACACACAACTAATGTACACACAACTACTGAACACACAACTACTGCACACAACCATTGCACACACAACTACTGCACACACAACTACTGCACACACAACCATTGCATACAACTACTGGCCACACAACTACTGCACACACAACCATTGCACACACGACTACTGCACACACAACTATTGCACACACAACTACTGCACACACAACCATTGCACACACAACTACTACACACACAACTACTGCACACACAACTATTGCACACACACAACTACTGCACACACAACTACTGCACACACAACCATTGCACACACAACTAATGTACACACAACTACTGCACACACAACTACTGCACACAACCATTGCACACACAACTACTGCACACACAGCTACTGCACACACAACAATTGCACACAACTACTGCACACACAACTACTGCACACACACGACTACTGCACACACAACTATTGCACACACAACCATTGCACACACAACTACTACACACACAACTACTGCACACACAACTATTGCACACACAACTATTGCACACACAACTATTGCACACACAACCATTGCACACACAACTACTGCACACACAACTACTGCACACACAACTACTGCACACACAACTAATGTACACACAACTACTGCACACAACCATTGCACACACAACTACTGCACACACAACTACTGCACACACAACCATTGCATACAACTACTGGCCACACAACTACTGCACACACAACCATTGCACACACGACTACTGCACACACAACTATTGCACACACAACTACTGCACACAAACCATTGCACACACAACTACTACACACACAACCATTGCACACACAACTACTGCACACAAACCATTGCACACACAACTAATGTACACACAACTACTGCACACACACAACTACTGCACACACAACTACTGCACACACAACCATTGCACACACAACTAATGTACACACAACTACTGAACACACAACTACTGCACACAACCATTGCACACACAACTACTGCACACACAACTACTGCACACACAACCATTGCATACAACTACTGGCCACACAACTACTGCACACACAACCATTGCACACACGACTACTGCACACACAACTATTGCACACACAACTACTGCACACACAACCATTGCACACACAACTACTACACACACAACTACTGCACACACAACTATTGCACACACACAACTACTGCACACACAACTACTGCACACACAACCATTGCACACACAACTAATGTACACACAACTACTGCACACACAACTACTGCACACAACCATTGCACACACAACTACTGCACACACAGCTACTGCACACACAACAATTGCACACAACTACTGCACACACAACTACTGCACACACACGACTACTGCACACACAACTATTGCACACACAACCATTGCACACACAACTACTACACACACAACTACTGCACACACAACTATTGCACACACAACTATTGCACACACAACTATTGCACACACAACCATTGCACACACGACTACTGCACACACAACTATTGCACACACAACTACTGCACACACAACCATTGCACACACAACTAATGTACCCACAACTACTGTACACAACTACTGCACACACAACTACTGCACACACAACTACTGCACACACAACTACTGCACACACAACTAATGTACACACAACTACTGTACACACAACTACTGCACACACAGCTACTGTTAGCCGATAAAAATAATTATTGAATTCTAAGTGGACAAGCTTTATCGTTGATACAGGTACAAATTGCCTAATGAAGGCCCAGCGATTAATGAAGGCCCAGAACCTAATGAAGGCCCAGAGTCTAATGAAGGCCCAGCGACTAATGAAGGCCCAGCACCTAATGAAGGCCCAGCACCTAATGAAGTCCCCGCACCTAATGAAGGTCCAGCACCCAATGAAGGCCCCAGAACCCAATGAAGGCCCAGAACCCAATGAAGGCCCAGAACCCAATGAAGGCCCAGCACCTAATGAAGGCCCAGCACCTAATCAAGGCCCAGCACCTAATCAAGGCCCAGCACCTAATCAAGGCCCAGCACCTAATGAAGGCCCAGCACCGAATGAAGGCCCAGCACCTAATTCTTCTTGTTTACCCTCCGAAATTTTTTTAATGGCATGTTATTTTGTTATATATAAAGTTAAAACAGTTTTATTTCATAGAACATTTGTATCAATCATTTAAAATAATTCTTACTACAACGACCAATAGAACGCGTCATTTCGTATTATTATTTGACCGCGAATTTGTAATAAACAGAATATCTGAAATAGAGTAGATAAATTTATAAGGCTGTGGCTATACGAACCCGGGTCCCAATAAAATCCGATTGTTATTCGGACCCGTGGCAAATATGCACTAAGCTTAGCTGTATTTAAACTTTATTAGACGGAACCCGAAAAAATAATAATACAGAGTCCGCTTCGTGGAACCCTAGACACCGAGTAACGATTAAATCATACAATTCAAACAATTATAAAAAAAAAACAATAATAAAGTTTATGTATAGCTAAGCTAAGTGCATATTTGCCACGGGTCCGAATAACAATCAGACTTTATTGGGACGGGGTCCGAATAAAAATCGCAGTTTTTTGGTACCCGGGTCCGAATAGTCACTTCGAATTTATAAATAATAAATATAAATACTGAAGTCTTTAAAATATTTTAAACAATGTATCATTTTACTATTTGCTAATTTGATCATTGAAATAACTTTTTATTACTTATGAAAATGGCGACTAGTGAAACCTCGGTAGAAAATAATGATATGATTCTGGATGCACTGAAATTGTTTGTTTTTAGTAAAACCGACAATGCGTATATTTTTCAAGTTCCTGACTATGGGGGTGAACGCGGCAAAATTTGCCTAACTTTTTATCAGCGGCATGTTTGCGTGGCGCAATTACAAAAAATTTTGTCTCGTGTGATACTATCTTAATAGGGAGCCGGAGCCGTCAAATTTGTGGGAGCCGGAGCCGGAAAAAAATATGGCGGCTCCGCAAGCCTGATGAATACTGTTGATGCAGGGTTCGACTGCCGGCCAGTTGAACAATCTGGGAATTAAAGAATGGCACTTCAAAAACCGTCCAATTAGAGGTTTATATGATCTTAGATGTAAGCATCTCATCCTTTACAAAAAAATGTCAGCTTGTTCTGTTTAGGTGTTTTCTCTTATTGTCTCGTGTGATACTATCTTGATAGGGAGCCGGAACCGTGCCGGAGCCGGATCCGTCAAATTTGTGGGAGCCGGAGCCGGAAAAAAATTTGGCGGCTCCGCAAGCCTGGTCAGGACGTATTTAATTGTGAAAAGATTCATAAAGTATTTGGGCCAGAAGATTCTCCGTAATAATGTATGTATTAATAAACTGGTGGAGAAGTTAGAATCAGAACACTCTGACATGTATGTTTTGTCATTTCATTGTATTCTACAATCCTGTTATGATGTAATTTATTACTATATAAAACATCCCTATGTATTATTGTTGTTGTTATTTTATCTATCAGATATATTTTTATTCACAAATGAATTTGGTGAAGTGTTATTTAGACCAATCGATGAGATCGGTTGTTTATGACGCATCTCTCAGCTAGCAACGGCCAATTTAATGTGGCACTAGGGCCAAAACTTTTGCCTACTCCTAAATTAATGTATTTAAAAAAGATATATTATTATATTAGTGTCTTTTTTTAAGAACTCAAGTACCAAAATATTAGGATAGTAGAGTTTGGAAAACTTAATGTGTTAAAAATAACATTTTTACATTTCGAAATTACATGAAATTATAATCACATCTATTACAGCATCATGACTTACCATAAAGAAGAAGAGATAATAGTTATTCTCAATAAGTTTCTGTTTTTAATAAATGAAGATAAATTTGTATCTTTGTTAACAATTTTGTTCTTTTTGTCGGCAACATCTGGCTGGATGGAAAAAAAAAGATTGTTACGAAAATATTTGCACATGAGTTCAGAATGCAGAGACATTCCCCTGTGTCATTCAATGATAATGAAAGATACATCTACATCAATATCATCATATGTTGACCACAGCATTTCTCACGTTATTAAAGGGCCGTATGCAAGGCTCATTTAGCGACACAAGGAATTTCACTTGACTGTCAATGCCACCCTCTTTCAAAATGTCGGGTCTTTTTAAATTTTTTACAAGTGGAGACATCATGACATCTCCGACAGTTGTCTTTAAAACAGTGGCCCTGGCAAGAGTTTAGATTTCCCTTCCATGTAGCGGGCCTGACACACCGGACATATAATATTAGGCAGCTGCCTATCCATAAAAAAAAATCTCTAGAGTAAACTATATGACAATTTGAAAATGATAAAATAAACGTTAACAACAGGGCTACAGCTTCATAAGAAATAAGTACACAACAGGACAAAAACAGCGTCATGAAATCTACTTGGCGGCTTAAAATGACATCAATCTAACACATAGTAACAGCGGCTACATCAATGTTACTCTTTGTATAAATATCTTTGTTTATGTTACTATTTCTACAAGTACTTCTGTTTATGTTACTATTGCTACAAATACATCTGTCAATGTTACAAGATACCTCTGTTAATGTTACTAATACCTCTGTTAATGTTACAAATACCTCTGTTAATGTTACAAGATACCTCTGTTTTATTGTTGCTGTCATCCGAGTCATGGCAGTGGACAGAAAACACACTATTTTTTAATAGATCCAGAGATTTCTTTGGATCAACTCCATTAATTCTGGCCATTTTGTCAACCAGCTGTTCTACTTCTGTATACTTCTTGGCCTCACACAGCCAACGTAAAGACTCGTCGATGAACCTAGTGTCAAATAAAAGTACATTTGCTGGTATTGATATATATAGGGAAAGGGAAAAACTGTGTATCTATTTTCCCTGTATATCTCTCTTACTATATATAAAGATGCACGTCTAATTGTATATTTATACTTTTTTTTTTGCTATCGATATTTTTAAAAAAAATGTATACTTTATTAAAATTTATTGAAATAAACAATATATACTTTTCTGGTAAAATATATTGCGCTATAGTGAAGTATAGAGACGTATGAAGACACAACATACTTAACTGTAAATAGAGGAAGGAGCCGTTATTTTACAACCGAATTAAACCTGAAATATGTTGTGAAAAATGTTATGTATTGTAATAGGTTGCACACTTTTCAGAACGATGGCGCCTCAATAGCTAGCTACGAACTGGGCTTTTATGTAGTGCCTTTGTGACGTAGATTGGGAATGTTTCAGTCTCGCTAAGAGAATTTAAGCTGTGGAGAGTGTTAGTTGTGAGTTAACTTTGATTGTAGGAACATTTGAAACAGGTCATTCGTTGAGGTTCTAAAAGACTTGAATAGGTTTGTGTGTAATCTTTCTCCAACATGGATTTTGATAGAGAGATGCAAACTTAACATTTCTTATAACTTACAATGATTGAGTGAATAACTGAGTGAACATGGCCAGTAGCCTTCCTATCTGCTTTCAGTCACAATTCTGTTAATTTTGTCAAGTCGTTGTTCTGTAGAGAATCTCGCTTTGGAAAATAATACATTTGTTGATAAAAAGATTTACCAAATAATTATTTAAAAAGAAAAGAAGACCTTGATGAACACTTTAAATAAAAGATTGGCTAAGAACTGTCTGACGTTGTTCTGAATTGTTTATTAAAGTTCTAGTTTTTTTTTCCTAACGTTTTTTGGGGGCAGGTTTTTGTGCCGACACCGACTCAGGACTAAGTAAAAATGACGCCATCGACTCCAGACAAAGTACAAATGCCGACACCGACATCGACTCCGGACAAAGTACAAATGCCGACATCGACACCGGGCAAAAACTGCCGACACCTCCGACACCGACACCGGCTCCCCAGCCCTGAGAAAAACATCGCATCGGTGACTATAAAATTACGTTCTAAAGCCGTACAGCGATACTCTCAGCCGATCACGTTCTACTTGTTCATATTTTTGTTTTCTAAAATAGTTACCATAGGATTATGCCATTAAACAATTATTTTTTCTACTTTGGGCCAGTGGCACCGAGAGCCAGCACGGGCCCCAGGGCAGGACATTATTGCGGGCCCCTTAATAAACAATAAGTCGTGAAAAAATTGACATGGTTGGGGCTACCGGGCCCCTTTACAGATGCGGGCCCCCTTGCAATGACCCCCTGCCCCTCTCTCAGCGTACCTGCTTTCGGCAGATGTGGTCATTTTGGAAGAACGAATGGACACGTCAATGTTTCAAACATCCTTTCTCTGGTCTTATAGACTTGGTGGCGCCCATCTACTCTCTAAGTCAGCAGCGAATATTTTAGCTTTACATGGCTAGAACCCTGTACCATACGCATGTGAGTCCAATTTACTATCGACTTCGATATTTAAATAATATAACTAAAGGCTTACCTTTAGCTAAAGTAATTATGTAATTAGATAATATATTATTGAGCCATAAATAACTGTCAATAATAAAAAAAAGTAAAAATGTCGATAGTTGACACTTTTTATGAGGTCAGTGAGCAACAATGTCATCAGGTCAACAAGTAACATTGTAGCTCTTAATATGTCAGACATGTTTGTATTACAACAGAATGTCCACTATTGTATCAGTACGCAGCCAGATGTCATAGACTTACCACTATTGTATCATTACACAGACAGATGACATAGAGTTATCACCATTGTATCATTACACAGACAGATGTTTTAGACTTAGTACCATTGTATCAATACATAGATAGATGTCATAGACTTACCACCATTGTATCAGTACGTAGACAGATGTCATGGACAAAGTCAACTGAGTGTAGTTCCAACTCAGATGTCGCGTGATGTAAGCGATGAAACACATCAACAACACAGCAGCTGTCCAGAGGAATGACTCTATTTGTTCAGGCAGTGCGCGTCTGCCTTGGGGCATCATTTCGACAATCATGACGAAAGCCAACTGACGAGAACTCTAAACATACGATAGTTCAGATTTTATGACCAGAGAGACTGACTGAAAGGTAGACAGAAAAACACAAACATGGGTAGATAGATGGATAGATGGATAGATGAATAGATAGACAGACAGACAGACAGATAGATAGATAGATAGATAGATAGATAGATAGATAGATAGATAGATAGATAGATAGATAGATAGATAGATAGATAGATAGATAGATAGATAGATAGATAGATAGATAGATAGATAGATAGATAGATAGATAGATAGATAGATAGATAGATAGATAAGTTTAGGTTATGTATACAACACTTTAGTACAACAATTCTGTTATCCAAATTTCAACATGGAGTCTTCATGGTTTAAAACAATTTACACGGGGTTCTAAATTCTTTCTACATTTTTGGTGTATACATTTTTATTTCTGAATCCATACCACACTAATCTATAAATCTCCCGAACTTTTTTTTACTTTTATGGTCATGACCTATGCATTAGGATGATATGACTATCAAAATATATCATTAATGGTTTTGTTTGTTTTTGCAAATGTACAACTCAACATAGTTGTGTAAATGAAAGCATTTGGAGTTGTCATTCAAAATGAAATCATTTGTTTGTTTGTTTTTTGTATTGTGGTGAAGAAAATCATAGAATGTGATCATTCAATATTATTGTTTGATGTGTGAATTATGAAAGCACATCGTGTTGTCATTATAGATAACTCTAACTACTCAACTGCAAAAAAAGCGCCGAATGCAAATTTGAACACAACATAGAAAACGAAATTGGGCGGGAAAGAGCAGATGACTGACATCACAAATGACATAAAATTTGTCACAAGAAAAGACTTCTTCCTGCCATTACTGCAATAAAAAAATTCGGTATATATATAAAGTAATATAGAAATTATGCTTGAAATAAACATATATCCTCAGTGTAATAAATTAATACCATCTATCTAATACATAATCGTCTAGCCTGGCGTACGTACTTACAAGAATATAGTACGTAATAAAAAACAAGCAGTTTGTCTTTTCCGTTTCGGACAAAGGACATTTTAGAGCATTTTCGGTTACGCCGGACAAAACCGTATTTTTTTTCCGGGTGACAGCAATAGATTTTGCTGAATTTTGATAAAAAGAGAGGGAAGTAATCATGTTGAATAACTGTTACAAAAATAAATAATGATAACGCCCCTTTGATTAGCTTTTATTATTTATATTTAAAATATAAGCAAAAAAGGTACTTAAAACGCCCCCTCAGAGGTCAGATCGCGAAATGGACTTTTGATGTACACTTGGCAGGCCAAGACCTACAAAATGATATATACATCATGGGTCTAGGACTTATGGTTGCTGAGATATAGGGCGCTCCTTTATTAATATAGCTTATATAGTAAAAAACGGTACTTTCTAAGCCCCCTTTTACGGCCCTCAGAGGTCAGATCGCGAAATGGAGAAAAGTCATTTCTTGGCAGGCCAAGACCTACAAAATGATATATACATCATGGGTCTAGGACTTATGGTTGTTGAGATCTAGGGTGATGACGGACAGACAGACAAAACGGGGACAATAGAGCATTTTTTTTCGAAAATGCTCTAAAAAAAGTATTACTTTTAGTGTTGTTTTTTTTTAAGTTAAATTCTTTGAATGACGGTTATCAACTTTAATTTTTATACTAGCTACCAGTGGTGATTCGAGAATAGGCACTGTTAAACTGCAGCACCCCCTATTTCCAAGTGAAAACATTCAGTATAATCATTGAACAACATACATAATTTTAGTATAGTCGTTGTACAACATAAAACCTTCAATATAATCACTGTATAGCATACAACATTCAGTATAACTATTGTACAGCATGCAACATTCAGTATAATCACTGTACAACATACAACATTTAGTATAATCATTGTACACGTAGAACATTCAGTATAATCATTGTTCAACGTACAACATTCAGTATAATCATTGTACAACATGCAACATTCAGTATAATCACTGTATAACATACTACATTCAGTATAATCATTGTACAACATACAATACTAGAGCATTATATTAGTAGCCATTTTAACGTTGCCCGAGTTTATGAAAAAAAGACAAAAAATGTATAAGAAACTTTTTGTATCACAGTTTCAGCGGCGATGTTTGAGCCTGTAGTGCGCATGATGCAAAGTAAGTCGGGAGGCTGCGGGGAGAGAGAGAGCACTGTCACTGTTCCAGTGCCGGTGTAACAATTTAGGTTTTAAAAAGTAAAAAAATAAAAATAAAAATTGATAATTGTTCTTTTATAATTGTATCAAGTTTATTGTTTAATTTAGTTTATGCAAGTCTTTTTTTCCCCTTATCTTGAGCTGCTCCCACACTAAATTTAGCTACCATCCGCCACTGCTAACAACATCGTGAACATCTCTCAATAGTTTAAAAAAAATAATGTTTAGTTACTTCCCCGAAATGGGACATAACTGTATCAGATAAACGGTTAGAAAAACGATATGAACCCCCCAGTCCCCCCGACCTTAATTTAAATAATCAAAATACAAACTAAATGAATATTAAACATTTGGTAAGTAATATTACATAATCTTTTTTTAAATTAAGTGTTTGTTTTTGTATAACAAAGGAAATTATTAACACTGTATTTCCCCAAACATCTCATTGCATAATTACTATGACACCTGATATAAATGTTCAACCTGGAGCAACTCACGTATCTGCAAATCTGGTGAGAAAAAAAGATCCAAACATTTCACCAGCTACAAAGATTGTTTGTGTTGTATCTGAGAGAGATTCTCTGTCACATACCAGATCCCACTGAAAAGAGAAACAAGGTTACATCGAACTAAATGAAATACGATGCATTAATTTAAGCGCGTCCCGCTTCTAAAGTTACTTTATATTAACATCTGCTACAAAAAAATAATTAACAATGGTGATGCTATGGTAGACACATGGTATAAATAAAAGCGATTTGGGTTCTGTGTAAAATCGAAAGTAAAGCATTAATACAACAGTATTATAATTTAAAATACAATCATGAAAAAATCGGATCTCCAGAAACTAAAAATAACCTAGCCTACCGATCAAGCCTAAGAGGATATAACTCTATGCATAGGTTATGCTAGGTACAGCTAGTAGAAAATAATACCAAGTCGTGTTTGAATTATTAATAAGGCCATAGACTTAGAACGCTGATGTTTTAGAATCGTCTTTAATTCCCTTATACTGTGTACAAATTGCATTCTATGTGGACATAAGTTGAATGTAAATAATTTTAAAATCTACATCAACATTTGTTCAGTTGATCATTAAGATAGAATTTCTAAATTTACGCAGGTGTGTTTGTTACCTCAGACACAAAAGACGACTTCTCAAACTCTAGATACTCAAATCCATCAACGCAGTCCGTAGTCAAGATGACATCAGTGTCGTTACTGACCTCAATACTGCACTCTCCGTACGTCACATTGAAGGACTGGTCACTTGTGTTGGCAATGACGTCATAAGTGACGCCATTAACCGTTACATTCAAACTCTGTAGTTGCCAACATTTATGATCTACTGATTTTCCTGACAAAGTAAAATATATTTGCAAATCAATATGCTTGTATTGTAACATTTTCTTCTGAAATTTACAAGTTTGTCCAAATTTCCAAATTTCAAACACAATAACATAAGAAGAACCTCTATTTAAAGCTGCTGTCAAGATCATGTGCTATCTGTGACGGTTGTTGTCTTGGGTGTATGATCAGTTTTGATCACCTACTTAGTTTGGGCGAGTATTTGTATTTTCCTCAGCCATGTGTTCAAAAGGACGCACACAACACAGTAAGAAATGAGTATACAACACATGTAAATACAACGAAAAGTTTTTCTTTAAATGAAGTGACAACCTTTGTGCCATAAAAAGGTCAAGTAGGTTTATCGGTTACATTAACAGTAACACATCTATAATACATATAGACCGAACTGTCCCTACCTGTGGCTGGTAGATCTAAGAAGAACTCAGGACTGAACTGGCCGAACTGTTGAGTGAGACATGAGGTATCCATCATATATGGCATCCCTGCCTTAAAGAAACAGTTCAAACGTCTACCGAATATCAATATGAATTCCGCATGCCCGTAGCGCACGACCTATTAGCTGGTCAAGGGCTGAGTTCGTTGCCTCTACCTCATGTAGCTCACACCTAAGTCCACCTCATCTCAGCCTGGCTCTCCAACCGAGGCTCAAATCCAGATGTCTGGCTCGAATCCGAGCTCAACTCAACTTTCTTAACTATCGTATCAGCGCTTCGCTTCCCCTTTTTAATCTCAAGACAAGCAGGATTCCCCCCCCCCCCCATTTGCGGGGTGGTGGGTGATAAGGGGCAAAGCAGGGCACTGTGCATAGGGCCTACGGACTTTTCAAGGGACTACGAAAGCCAGAACATAAAGTTAAAACAAGTTCAGAATGCCAGTAAAATTTAATAATGTTTGTGTTAATGTAGCTATATATAACCGTGTGAGATGAGCACCTGACAAATCAAGCTGCAGTTCTGTAGATCTGTAAATTACAGTATATTAACTTTTCGGTTCTTTGTCTTAGCAAAGTCACATATGACGTCCTTAAATGTCATTTCCCTCATCAAATCCTTTTCAATTGAAAGTAATGATAGGGAGGATAGTCATGTTTGTACCATCGTTGACCGAAGATACGTTTTTATCAATTTGAGTTTAGAAAATGAACGTTCCCCTACAGAACTTGTTCCAAACATTGAAAGATAGATCCAGAAAGTAATATTTACATTTAGAATACTTGTCACCAACCTATTCTGTATTTCAGCCACAATTTTCTTGTCAGCAAACATCCGTGAGAATAAAAAATTCATTAGTAAATGCCTCTTCCAGATCTGATGAGTACATCTTGGCTTTCGAAACTGTTTGATCAGATGACAGAGATCTGTCCAGGAGAAAGTTGAACCTTTCATGTAGTGTTGTGTAGACTGTTCGCTGTTTTCCCATCTCAGTAATAAGTCTATCTATGATAACATGCTGATTTACCATAATACACGTTAATGAGGCCCGTAGCGTGCGTGGTCAAATAATGATGAAAACTGTCTGAAGTGCAATGTTTGGAATTTTTTAGGGCATTCTGTGTGCAAGCTACACTTAAGATAAATACATCATTCAACTCAGGATAAAACAATAAGTAAATAATGAAAATTACAGCCTGATACCTCTTTTAGTTTTTGAAATATTCGCTACGCAATATTCAATAATTCAATTTCATGCAATTTTTCACCAAGAAGGCGTTAAGACGCCAACATGAAATTTTCACCATAGCTAGTACTTGCCAAGGTTAACAAGTGTGCAAAATATGAAAAGTGTGAATTACTGTCCGCATGGTCATCTGGGGGTCGTAATAAGTGCAAAAATGGACGACCATGATGCTTAAAGGGGCCCACCATGAGTACACTATTATTGATTAACAGGAATTCTCTATCAAAATAATAAACACATATATGGTACTTACTAACTGTATAACAAACATCATTTCATGTCTTATAGGTTCTTGACTATACCGAGTCAAATATTGATGAAAACTGTCTGAAGTGCAATGTTTGGAAATTTTTAGGGCATTCTGTGTGCAAGCTACACATAAGATAAATACATTATTCAACTTAGGACAAAACAATGAGTAAATACTGAAAATTTCAGCCTGATGCCTCTTTTAGTTTTTGTAATATTCACGTTCAAAAATCGCGAAAATGTAAATGTCACGCGCACTCGCGACTACCCTTAAAAATTAAAAAAATCATATCTCAGAAAGTTTTTGACCAAATGACCTGAAATTTTCAGGAATCACTCTACTTTGAATGTACCACAAGCCCTGAAAATTTCAGGAAGATCTGAGGGGGTCGGGTGAACAATTGTCAAAAAACTGGTTGAGTTGACATGGAATGACCCCCTTGCAACATAAAGTTTTTTTCCTTTCAGTCACTCTGTCAATTTTAACCATCGCTGTGGTGAACGCGAAAAAAACGTGTAGACTGACTGGACAATAGCAAAATAGTTGACTGCAGCTGAACAGTTCTGTAACGGCAGATGAGCCTACCAGATTAATGCTGTGGGCAGCACATGGCACCCACTCCGCTAATTTATTAATCTCTCTAAATCTAGCTTGTACTACAGAACAAATCACACTCATATTACTCACATTGTCATAGGACTGCGATCTGCAATTACCGAAATCTATACCAAGAAGTCTGAGAGTACTCATCAACAGACCGAAATGGTATTGACCATCGTGTTGTTCAATTGGAATGAACTGAAGAAAACGCTTTACAACAGTTCCACTTTTGAGAACATAGCAAACAACAACTGTCAGCTGATCCACATGACTGATGTCAGGAGTGGAATCTATACTGATTCCATAATATTTAGCATTCTTAATTTCAGACAGGATCTGGGTCAATACTTGGGATCCCATTAACTCAATAAATTCATCACATATACAGGCAGAAAGATGTGATACATTCCCCTTTCCGGGGTTTCCATGTTTCTCAATGTGTTCCTTTAAAAAGGGATCAAATTCAACTAAAAAATCAATGCAACCAAGGTAATTTCCATTGTTATAACAGTTATGTAAATGGCTGTCACCGCGAAAAGCTAATCCTCTTTCAGCAAGAAATCTTATCACAGCAACTGTTCTCTTGAGACAATCAGTCGAGTATTTAACATCACTGACAGAGCACCAATGTGATCCTTCGACTTCTCTTGTGATGTAATCCTTGCAATGACTTTTTTCGAGTCATCAAAACCATCGATACACTGATTTGCAAAACCGGTGTTTTAGTCAAATAGCTTTCACACATAACAAAACACTTTACTCGTTGAAGGAGAATTGAGAAGCCAGTCTCGTGTGACAAATTCACCATTTGTTAACGTTCTAGCAAAATATATTTTGCGTACATATCTGATCTTGTCACCAAACAGTATACCCTTTAATGTGAAATCTGACTCCAAATTTTGTGAAGAAAGATGTTCAGCTTAATAACTTCTTAGATTAACGGTATTCTCTGTCATGCAGTTCATGCATTAAACCGGCATCTCCTACTGACCCTAATATACATGAGCCTAGGTAATTCAAACACAACAGCTTCAGCATGACCCATAACAGATCTTGTAGATACATTTTCCTTTGTAACACTTGTTACGGTTGTTTCACTTTTTCAGCACAGTCCGACAACATTATTTCTGGTATTGCGGGATAGTTGGTGTACATTGTCGCCGAAGATGTAAATGAAATGTCATGATCACTAGTATTACTAGTTTTACAAGTAATGCAATCAGTGTATCTGCTCATAAATTGCAGCAACTAACCCAGATTTTTTTCCAATGCTTTTTCTTTCTCCTCCTTTTTTTCCGCTTCTCAAATTCACTCTCGTGTTTTGCTCTTGCATCCATCAGACATGATTATTTAAAAATACTTTCGTTACTTTTTAAAATTTTGTTTCGAAAAAAAAGCACACGATTAACGATAAACAACAAATGCAAAGCGCATGATGTAACACCGGAATTACTACGTCATCACTGCATATAGTCTGCATAGAAAAATTAACAATGCGGAAAGTTTATTTAGATTTCAAATCGCAAAAAGTGCAAGTGCATTCTTGAAAAATATTAAAACTGAAGTCTGGGAGGGCCTACGACTTTGAAAGTGCCTAGGGCCAACGATGACCTTAAAACGGCCCTGGGGCAAAGTGCACACCCCCTCTCCTGCTCAAATCTACTAAGCCAAATCCCCTTCCCTTTAATCATTTCCCAAGTGGTTCCATTCAGTCCACCTGGTTGGCAATGTTCTCCACGACGTGTTTTAACACCTTTTCTCATTGCTGGACGACCAGACCTATGTCTACCCCCATTTGATATCTTCCTCTTGTTTGATGACGCAACCGGGGGGGGGGGGGAGTGAAATATTAAGAAGATTTTATTTAATAAAAACTCACAGAAACTATGATAGCTGCGATATTCTAAAAGTGAAGATTGACTTTAAGGCTCTTGCAGTGAGGTATAATAAATATGTGGCCAACCACGGGCGGCATTGTTCATCACTCGGTTATTTTTGGCAAGGGTATGTGGCTACATTAGTCAGGTTGCGCGGCGCTGAGGCTATGTAAGACACTGGGTAGTCGGGGAAGACTTACCAATGAAAACAACAGACTCTGAGTGAAAGCCAAAAGTGATGAGGGTCAGAAACAAAAGAGTGCACCGGGTCGTTTGGTAGAATCCGTTCCATTTCAACGATATCAACACCTGGTCAACAACTGCTCCTTCGTCCATTGATATTAAACTTTGACCTGATTTATTTTTTAGAGTAGTTTTTATTTAATTTATTATTAACATTACAATACTTAGTACATGTATCTGAAGAATATTTTTGGTCATGTATAACTAATGGATGACTTGGTGGGCGAGGAATTGTGGGCCTGATTGGTAAACAAATGTCTTAGTGACGGTCTGACTGGATGTTTCTTGGAAGAGGTATGTTTAAGTCTTTGTGCAGGATTGGCCGCTCTTAATGCACAATTAGGCCTACTTAAGCAGATTATAAGAATAACTTAGATCGTATAATCTATATATATATATATAATTCTCCTCTTCGCCCAACCTTGCGGAACAACGGCGGCCTGCAAGACGCAATTCAATATATATAGATAGATAGATTTGTCGCGTTTGTGGAATTCCCGAATACATCAAAGTAAGCAAGACGCGTTCAACAACGTTCGACAACTCGCATTGTTTTCTGATTTCTTTTATAAAACCAGATTATTTTAATTTCTAATATGACGTTTAGTCTTTTTATTTAGTGAAATATATTAAGCAATACGAGTTCAACGGTATTATTTGGTCGTAATCATGTTTTTATGTGTGCTCTAACTAAGAAACTATTTCATTTATCCCCCATCGCGGTAAATTCTGTAGCCGTCTAACTGTAGAAAATGAGGGAATGATGTACATAAAATAACATTAGAATGTCAACTGATAATTGTAAAAAATAAATAAATAAAATAAAATAAAACACATTTAATAATACAATTATGTGTGAAGAATAAAGTAATATTGAACTAATTTCCAGTATTAGAATTTTAAAAAATGGTGTATAAATATAGATAAGATGTGAAAATGCTATGGAGGCCGGCGTTAACATTAGGCTACACAGTGGGCCAAGAGAACACATTCAACGCTGAAGTTTAGACAATAAAATATTAGATATGGTGAAATCTTTTGTTCTGATTTCTTTGTGCTACTGTTTTGGGGGAAATCCCGATTAAGAAAATTATAAATATGTATGGCGCATTACAAACAAATGTTAACTTGTTCGGAATATGTATTTTGTACGCATTACAAAAAATAATAACAAACATATATCTATATGTACTTAATAGTATCAAAATAAAACTATAGTGTGCGGGGGGGAGGGGTGGATTGAGGCAGACCAAAAATAAAAAGCAATGCAAATTTAAACGCCCACCCCCCGAAATATGTTTGTTAGAAGAATCTGAAAGGAAAAAATTACATTTCAAAGAAAAACATCCTGATCATTAAAATATATCTAACCAATAAAGAGAAATGAAGTCTGTCAGCTCAATGAGAGTCAGGCATCAAAAGAATTAACAAAAATCTGTAAATAATAAAATAAAAAAACAAGTTGCTGGAAGGTTCCAGATAGTGACCATAAAGTCTGCAATGATAGGTCAAAGTTCAATATTGCTTACCATGTATGTCTGGCTTTTATTTTGTTTGAATGTTATTTAAAAAATAATTACAGTAATTATATTGATTGATAAGGCGGCGTATGCTACGGCGCTGGATTACTAATCAATAATAAACACAAATGTGTTCCGTTCAAATGATGTAGACTGAATGATGTAAATTGGGTAAAGTGAATGGCCGCCACAAGCTCTTGTTACACTACAGTCTCTCTCTCTCTCTCTCTCTCTCTCTCTCTCTCTCTCTCTCTCTCTCTCTACATATATATATATATATATATATATATATATATATATATATATATTGTTTATACTCTTACTACTGTTTATAAACTAAAACATCACAGGCATGGGTTCCTTTCAAGAGTATTTACTACTCATCAACAAAGACATCAAAAACATCATGGCCACTCTCTTGCAGGCTTCCACGTCACCTTCTCTCTGCCGCGTCTTTCCTACGTCATCGCGTTCAATTGTGCCCTAAAACTGTGAGTGTTGTAGTTACGTACCCATAAACTGATTTACCCAGCAGCCGTTTTTTGTTATAATTCGTCATTGGTCAAGAAAACTACAATGCTCATCTAATGAACCACAAATGATAAATGTGTCGGTACATGATGTAAATAATGTCAAACTTTTAATATCATAATTTACTGTAAATCATTGTATGTAAACATTAAATCATACTTTCTAATGAAATATAACAACTTACTCTTCACTTCGTTCATCATTATGGCGTTACAGTAAAACTCCTATTATGACGGGGAATAAAATATCAAGAAAAAGTCGGTCTATATTTTATTAATGCATAAGAACATATTGTACACTATAAATATGCAAATGACTAGGATTTTAAATAAAAGAGTCTATTCTTTTCTTAATACTACGGACTTCCAATTACAAAGTATTTATATTTTCGAAAAAAAACTTTTGTTTTGTAAAACTTCCAAACAAAAAAACTGTTTTTAAAGTTAAAAAAAAAACTTGATTATAATACGAGCTAAAATATAAAGAAATGTGGTGTGATAATTATAAATAAGTAGATAGAACGTAATTAGAGGTCAAGAATAAACGTTGTTGTATGTTAATGTGTTATCACCGGGTCGTTTACCATCTCAGTGGGCTAGAGTTGTTGGTAGAGAAACGAATATCGTGAAAATTATTGTTTTTTATCTTATCTGAAGTAATCTGGGCGCACAGTTCATTAAATAAACTATCACTTGACACTTGTGACAATAAAAAAGAAAAAGTTTAAAAAACACAATAAGAAGAAGAAAATAAAGTAGACCGAAATTAAATACTTATGAACGAATCTTGGCATAGAAACTGTCAAATTGACTACTACACAAAGTTATCGTGGAAAACATTGTTAACATCTGTGTGAAGAGGTTGTTTGTTTTAACGGGGGATAACTCTTTACAATGAACGGTGATCGATATAAACGCTTGGTTGTCCCGCTGTGTATCAGTGCTTACAGTTTTTATTTTCTGAAGTCGATTTCGTAGAAGCGTCTTTTCGATAAGTCAAAATTTTTAAAAAAAAGAAAGAAATGTTCATTTTCTTTCTGTATAAGGATCAATTTAATAGGTGGGGAAATGAAACTTGATTCCTTAAAAAAAATTCTTCGATATCGCTACATCGAATAACATTGATCGATAAACTAGAGAAAATGTCTCCATCATGGGTTAAATAAAAGTGTTATCCAGCATAAAGTTAAATTCAATTACATATAAAGTCGGTGAAAAAACAACTATAGGGTTTGTAATCATTTCATTTTTTTTAAATTTCATGTCCTGCGAATTACTGATGCATGGACTGAATGCAGGGTGGTTTTAATACATATATAATGTCCAATATCTTTCTGCTAACAAGTCAATGTCAGACATTAACCAGAGATATTGGCTAATGTTCACATACTTTTTGCAGCGTATATTGTATTTTTTGATACGATACTGATTACATGGTCACTTGAAAGGTCAACAAACATTGCCAGTGACAATTATACAAACAACGTGACCTTTTCAACTCCCGACTTCCATCACCCACCACCACAACCACCACCACAACCACCACCACGACCACCACCACCACCACAACCACCACCAAAACCACCACCACAACCACCCCCACAACCACCCCCAATACCACCACCACAACCACCACCACAACCACCACCACAGCCACCACCACAACCACCACAACCACCACCACTACAACCACCATCACCACAACCACCATCACAACTACAACCACCACAACCACCACCACAGCCACCACAACCACCACCACCAGCATCACCACAACCACCACCACAACCACCACCACCACAAAAACCACCCCCACAACCACAACCACAACCACCACCACCACCACCACAACCACCCCCACAACCACCACCACCACCACAACCACCACCACAACCACCACCACAACCACCACCACAAAAACCACCACGACCACAACCATCACCACGACCACCATCACGAACACCACCACAACCACCACCACCACAACCACCACCACGACCACAACCACGACCACAACCACCACCACAACCACCACGACGACAACCACCACCACGACCACCACCACAACCACCACAACGACCACCACCACAACCACCACCACGACCACCACCAAGACCACCACCACAACCACCACCACAACCACAACCACCATCACGACCACCACCACAACCACAACCATCACCACAAACACCACCACCACCACGACCACAACCACCACCACAACTACAACCACCACCACGACCACCACCACAACCACCACCACAACTACCACCACATCCACCACTACAACCACCGTCACAATCACTACCACAAACACCACCACAACCACCACCACAAACACCACCACAACCACCCCCGCAACCACCACCACCACGACCACCATCACAACAACCACCACCACAACCACCACGACCACAACCTACACCACAACCACCACCACAACCACCACCACAACAAAAACCACCACAACCACCACCACAACCACCACCACCACAACCACCACCACGACCACAACCACCACCACGACCACCACCACGACTACCACCACAACCACCACCACAACCACCATCACCACAACCACCACCACAACTACCACCACCACAACCACCACCACAATCACCACAACCACCTCCACCAGCATCACCACAACCACCACCACAACCACCACCACCACCAAAAAAACCCCCACAACCACCACCACGACCACAACCACCACCACGACCACAACCACAACCACCACCACAACCACAACCACAACCACAACCACCACCATGACCACAACCACCACCACAACCACCACCACATCCACAACCACCACCACAACCAAAACCACCACCACGACCACAACCACAACCACCACCACAACCAAAACCACCACCACAACCACCACAACCACCACCACAACCAAAACCACCACCACAACCACCACCACAACCACAACCACCACCACCACAACCACAACCACGACCACAACCACCACCACGACCACCACCACGACCACCACCACAACCAAAACCACCACCACGACCATAACCACCACCACGACCACAACCACAAGCATCACCACAACCACCACCACGACCACCACCACAACCACCACCACAACCACAACCACCACCACGACCACCACCAAGACCACCACCACAACCACCACCACATCCACAACCACCACCACGACCACCACCACAACCACAACCGCCACCACAACCAAAACCACCACCACGACCACAACCACAACCACCACCACAACCACAACCACCACCACGACCACCATCAAGACCACCACCACAACCACCACCACGACCACAACCACAACCACCACCACAACCACCACCACAACCACCACCACAACCACAACCACCACCATAACCACCACCACAACCACCACCACAACCACCACCACGACCACCACCACAACCACAACCACCACCACGACCACAACCACAACCACCACCACAACCACAACCACCACCACGGCCACCACCACAACCACCACCACAACCACAACCACCACCACCACAACCACAACCACGACCACAACCACCACCACGACCACCACCACGACCACCACCACAACCAAAACCACCACCACGACCATAACCACCACCACGACCACAACCACAAGCATCACCACAACCACCACCACGACCACCACCACAACCACCACCACAACCACAACCACCACCACGACCACCACCAAGACCACCACCACAACCACCACCACATCCACAACCACCACCACGACCACCACCACAACCACAACCGCCACCACAACCAAAACCACCACCACGACCACAACCACAACCACCACCACAACCACAACCACCACCACGACCACCACCAAGACCACCACCACAACCACCACCACGACCACAACCACAACCACCACCACAACCACCACCACAACCACCACCACAACCACAACCACCACCATAACCACCACCACAACCACCACCACAACCACCACCACGACCACCACCACAACCACAACCACCACCACGACCACAACCACAACCACCACCACAACCACAACCACCACCACGGCCACCACCACAACCACCACCACAACCACAACCACCACCACCACCACAACCACCACCACAACCACCACCACCATTACAACCACCACCACAACCACCACCTCAACCACCACCACGACCACCACCACAACCACAACCACAACCACCACCACCACAACCACAACCACCACAACCACAACCACCACCACAACCACCACCACAACCACGACCACCACCAAGACCACCACCACAACCACCTTCACATCCACAACCACCACCACAACCACCACCACAACCACAACCACCACCACCATTACAACCACCACCACAACCACCACCTCAACCACCACCACGACCACCACCACAACCACAACCACCACCACCACAACCACAACCACCACAACCACAACCACCACCACAACCACCACCACAACCACGACCACCACCAAGACCACCACCACAACCACCACCACATCCACAACCACCACCACAACCACCACCACAACCACAACCGCCACCACAACCAAAACCACCACCACGACCACAACCACAACCACCACCACAACCACAACCACCACCACGACCACCACCAAGACCACCACCACAACCACCACCACGACCACAACCATAACCACCACCACAACCACCACCACAACCACCACCACAACCACAACCACCACCACAACCACCACCACAACCACCACCACAACCACAACCACCACCATAACCACCACCACAACCACCACCACAACCACCACCACGACAACCACCACAACCACAACCACCACCACGACCACAACCACAACCACCACCACAACCACAACCACCACCACCACCACAACCACCACCACAACCACAACCACCACCACCACAACCACAACCACGACCACAACCACCACCACGACCACCACCACGACCACCACCACAACAAAAACCACCACCACGACCATAACTCCCAACAAACGGCATACAATAAAATGTGACTCTGGTGATCCATAAAGTGAAACCATGAAAAATATTATTTTTTTAAATATTTTTTTATTACAAATGTAATATTTTTATAAAAAAAATGCATGCTAAATACTTTCTAATAAAAAAATATTTATTTATTTTTTATTTAACTACAATTTCTCGCAAATAAAATAACACTATCAGTTGACCGGCACCGAACGCCATTTTGATTTGTTTACGTTTTGTCAGTCACTTTGACTACATTAAAATGGACTCAGATTCTCATTATTTAGTGGAAAAAGAACTTAAATCTAGTGACAAAAATGAAACTAACACTCGCTAAATCAAAAAAAAAATATAAAAACATTCAAAACTGACCAAAAAACATTTTTTTTCAACTTTTTCAAGAAAAAACACAAGGTAGCCTCACGACACAGGCGCGCATAAGGCCAAACCCCTCACTTTTTTTACATTTTGTCAAAAAAGTGAGGGGCAGTGCAAAAAACACACTGTGCATTATGTCTTTTTTAATAAAAAAAAACTTTTTTTTCTACATTTTTTGCGTTTTTCTTAAAATTAAATTTTTTATGTGAATAATTAAAGGAAAATATGCATATTTGAAAAAAAGTCACCAAACATTTTTTTTTTTGAAGAAATTGATTGATAACTGAATATTTCATTTCAGAAATATATGTAGATTAATAAAATGTCTGAAAAAATGTTTTTGTTTTTAATACTTGTTTTTTGTCTTATTGCTGTTTGTACACTTTAAAAAAACAAAATTTTGTTTTGTTAAATTCTTTTTTTTTTAAATATTATCAAAATTCATTTTCACAAAAAAAAGCTGCACAGTTTTAAAGCCTATTCAAAGAAGAAAAAAAATGATATATCACACATATATGGGCTATAAAGGAAACAGACAATATAGTCCAAAATGTAAGGACACCTGTTTGGTAATAAAAAAAATGCCAAAAACCTGCCGTCGATTAAGAGATAACCACCACCACGACCACAACCACAAGCATCACCACAACCACCACCACGACCACCACCACAACCACCACCACAACCACAACCACCACCACGACCACCACCAAGACCACCACCACAACCACCACCACATCCACAACCACCACCACGACCACCACCACAACCACAACCGCCACCACAACCAAAACCACCACCACGACCACAACCACAACCACCACCACAACCACAACCACCACCACGACCACCACCAAGACCACCACCACAACCACCACCACGACCACAACCACAACCACCACCACAACCACCACCACAACCACCACCACAACCACAACCACCACCATAACCACCACCACAACCACCACCACAACCACCACCACGACCACCACCACAACCACAACCACCACCACGACCACAACCACAACCACCACCACAACCACAACCACCACCACGGCCACCACCACAACCACCACCACAACCACAACCACCACCACCACCACAACCACCACCACCATTACAACCACCACCACAACCACCACCTCAACCACCACCACGACCACCACCACAACCACAACCACCACCACCACAACCACAACCACCACAACCACAACCACCAACACAACCACCACCACAACCACGACCACCACCAAGACCACCACCACAACCACCACCACATCCACAACCACCACCACAACCACCACCACCATTACAACCACCACCATTACAACCACCACCACAACCACCACCACCTCAACCACCACCACGACCACCACCACAACCACAACCACAACCACCACCACCACAACCACAACCACCACAACCACAACCACCACCACAACCACCACCACAACCACGACCACCACCAAGACCACCACCACAACCACCACCACATCCACAACCACCACCACAACCACCACCACAACCACAACCACCACCACAACCACAACCACCACCACGACCACCACCAAGACCACCACCACAACCACCACCACGACCACAACCATAACCACCACCACAACCACCACCACAACCACCACCACAACCACAACCACCACCACAACCACCACCACAACCACCACCACAACCACCACCACGACCACCACCACAACCACAACCACCACCACGACCACAACCACAACCACAACCACCACCACAACCACAACCACCACCACGGCCACTACCACAACCACCACCACAACCACAACCACCACCACCACAACCACCACCACAACCACCACCACAATCACCACCACAACCACAACCACCACCACCATCACAACCACAACCACCACCACCATTACAACCACCACCACAACCACCACCACAACCACCACCACGACCACCACCACAACCACAACCACCACCACCACAACCACAACCACCACCACAACCACCACCACCATCACAACCACAACCACCACCACCATTACAACCACCACCACAACCACCACCACGACCACCACCACAACCACAACCACCACCACCACAACCACCACCACAACCACCACCACAACCACCACCACAACCACCACCACGACCATCACCACAAACACCACCACAACCACCACCACCACTTCTTTTGAGTCAAAATTCTATCAAATTTAATGTTATTGGGGCCCTAACCAGTCCTTTATTCTATGGCAACATACATCTCAAAGTCTCTGCCTATGACACATTTCATCTCAAAGTTCCTGCCAATGATACATTTCATCTCAAAGTCTCTGCCTATGACACATTTCATCTCAAAGTCTCTGCCTATGACACCCAACATCTCAAAGTCTCTGCCTATGACACATTTCATCTCAAAGTCTCTGCCTATGACACACTTCACCTCAAAGTCTCTGACAGATGTATCACTTTGTTTCATCATCATGCTGTGTTTGTCGCCAGCGGATAATTTTAAGTCCTGCAATAAAATTCAATATTGACTTTTTTCTGTTGCGGTACAACATGTAAAGTAAGCCAACCATCATTTATTACATGGGGAGGTGGGCCCCATCATGCAGTGTACTATTCATAGTGTGTCTTATAACAAGATACAGAACTAAAATACCTTTAGTACTATTATTAGTATGATAAATAACAATAAATAAATAAGGTATGTCACCCACGCTTTTTGCTGTTTACAAATGACAATTTATGTTAACATTTACATGATAAAATGATTTATTGTATTTATTTATTTATTTGTTACTTTTTAGTGTTTTTTAGAAAAATCTTACAAGAAAGTATATGAGTGAAGCCTACATGACAGATCTGTAGTTAAAGGTATGTTGTTAAAACATGTTGGTGAATCACACACACAACATTTATTGTTACAATAAAGTATATTAGTGTAGCCTGCATGACAGATCTGTAGTTAAAAGTAGGTTGTTCAAACATGTTGGTGGATCACACACACACAACATTTATTGAATGGTACTTCCCGCTGACCAAGGTCACGTAGTACCAGGGGTCAACTTTACGTTTCTGTGACCAAAGTGTTTTTGTTATGGCCAAGTTGAGTGTTAAAATCAGTCAAGTGTTCCATAGCTACCTCGACACTTGTATGGTTAGTTGGAATTATGTCTCCTGCCCACCCTTAACCTCCACCCCGACCTTAATCCCCCGACCAGTGACATAATAACTGGTCAATGCTCCGTGTCTATACCAGAAATAGAGAGTGGATAAACCAGGTGGCTGCCTACAACACACACAATGTGTCATTCTTGTCTAAATGTAACCAACACCTCAATCCAACAATGTAACTGATAGTTTAGCTTTGTCAAGCAACAATTAATATCAAGAGCAAAACCTAGATTTTCACAGCTACACGTGTCAAAGCTGTCTGTCGTTTTCAGCAACAAAGGGCCGGTGGTGCAGGCACAATGCTACTGTGTGTGAGGGATGAGAAGCGGCATGATGCTCAAGGAGTCCCGTCAAACCCAACACATCCCATTTGTTTTAGTATATTTTCCATGTGAACTTCCAATACCTAGTGAACTATCTATTTCTTATAGAGTAAGGAATGCGGAACTTTTTGTTGTAATGTGGACCAGAATTTCTCAGCATAAAACAACTCTTTTAACACTGTCACAGATCAGTGATGAGCGGACAGCGGACGCGTCCGCTTGCGGACGCAGATCCGCAGACTTTTCCGAATCCGCGGACTGACAGCGGACGCTTCGTATGGTTAAGTTGCGGACTCGCGGACTGACGCGGATCTTCTTTAGCGTTACCATAATTTCAAGTCATTTAAACAGCTACATTTCAGCAATGTGGACGCGCGGACTGACTGCGGACCAATGTTGCAAGATTCTGCGGACGCGGATCATTGATAGAAATCCGCGGACGGACGCGGACGCTAAATTTCAAGATCCGCACACCTCTGTCACAGATATAGGAAACTTTAATGTTCATTAAATAGTATTTAAAAGAACGTAAGAAATTACGTGTGCAATCTGTTTTCTCCTTACAGTCATGTAGAAACAAACATTATCTACCTTGATGAAAACATTCAAACTTAGCAATAATAAAAGGGTGGATGGTTGTGTGATGTACAGCTCTCGACTGTCCCGAGTTCGAGCTTCGGTGATAATGAATGGATTTTCCATGTCCTGTTGAGAGTACCCTTTGTGTCTCCCGAGTTGCCTCATTGTCGTTACAATGTCGGCTTTAGTGGGGATGAAAGAAGGACACTACAAAAACCATTCCATTATAGTGTCTGAGAGATAAATATCTGATTCTTTCATCAATACAAAAAACAAAAGGATTGTCCAGACTCAAAAGGTCACACACGATCTGTTACAAGATTAACTAAATAGGTGAAATAAAGCAATTCTCGGTCACGTGTCATTCAGGTCACGAACTGACAGTATTGTGTTGGATATAAACATTTAATAAACATTGTCTAATCTTTAATGTTTATGCACTGAACTGAACTAGAAATACAAGAGAGTCATACTAGACAAGTACCGATGTCCAAGGCTATTATTATATTAGATTTTTTAAATCCTTTCCTTCATTAATAAACGTGTTTTATCTATGTTGGATTTTATTGCTTCCTTGTTCTGTCAAGACAATTTTTCTATTATTTACTTTTGTTTACGAATGTCCTTGTCCTTCCTTTTGAATGCAGGGTATTTTGGTGCTGTTTTCGCAACATTTTTTACGAATAAATTAGTATCAACAGGATGTGACGTGGTAACCTTGAAGAACGATGGATGGATTGAATTTTATCTAAGGAGATCCATGATTGTGCGGTAAAGCGCTCGATTGTCAATATGATGATCCCGGGTTCAATTCCCGGTGAGGACCAATGAATATTCAAGTTGATTGTGGTAATTCCCTCCATGTCCCCTGAATGCCTCCATTGCTATTAATGCATTCAACTAATGGTGTGGGTGAACGCAGGGCACCATACATGAAGTATCAAGGAACGGATGATCTTGTGGTAAAACTTTCTACTGTCGCATTGGGGATCCCTGGCTCAATCTCCGTTAAGGACCAATGGATATTTCAGGTCATTCTTGAAATCCCCGCTATAACTCCCGTGGTGCCTCTATGGCCATTGCAATGTTTGTGTATTATTCTACAGTGTATCAATATTTAGATGCTACACTATTAAAAAAGGGAAATAACACAAATGGCGGCATATTTTTAGTCATCGGTAGAGGAGTTTTGAAAAAGCGATACGCTTTCTGTATGATATATATTGTGTGGGCTTCTCTGTATGATATATATTGTGTGGGCTTCTCTGTATGATATATATTGTGTGGGCTTCTCTGTATGATATATATTGTGTGGGCTTCTCTGTATGATATATATTGTGTGGGCTTCTCTGTATGATATATATTGTGTGGGCTTCTCTGTATGATATATATTGTGTGGGCTTCTCTGTATGATATATATTGTGGGCTTCTCTGTATGATATATATTGTGTGGGCTTCTCTGTATGATATATATTGTGTGGGCTTCTCTGTATGATATATATTGTGTGGGCTTCTCTGTATGATATATATTGTGTGGGCTTCTCTGTATGATATATATTGTGGGCTTCTCTGTATGATATATATTGTGTGGGCTTCTCTGTATGATATATATTGTAGGCTTCGCTGTATGATATTGTGTGGGCTTCTCTGTATGATATATATTGTGTGGGCTTCTCTGTATGATATATATTGTGTGGGCTTCTCTGTATGATATATATTGTGGGCTTCTCTGTATGATATATATTGTGTGGGCTTCCCTGACGGTATATATTGTGTGGGTTTCTCTGTATGATATATATTGTGTGGGCTTCTCTGTATGATATATATTGTGGGCTTCTCTGTATGATATATATTGTGTGGGCTTCTCTGTATGATATATATTGTGTGGGCTTCTCTGTATGATATATATTGTGTGGGCTTCTCTGTATGATATATATATTGTGTGGGCTTCTCTGTATGATATATATTGTGGGCTTCTCTGTATGATATATATTGTGTGGGCTTCTCTAAATGATATATATTGTGTGGGCTTCTCTGTATGATATATATTGTGGGCTTCTCTGTATGATATATATTGTGTGGGCTTCTCTGTATGATATATATTGTCGGCTTCTCTGTATGATATATATTGTGGGCGTCTCTGTATGATATATATTGTGGGCTTCTCTTTCTCCCAACCCCCAAAATTGCCCAGCTTTATCCGCTGCAAAGTAAATAAATAAATAAAAATAAATTTTGAAAGGTACGGCCCTTTGAAACCCAAGACACATGTAGGCAGCCCAGCTTTTAGAGGCAGGTGAGGGCGATACCATGTCTCAGTTTATGGTGGGACTTTTGGGGGGAAAAAAGGCGTAATGTGGAGGGGGGGACAAGGGTTTGAGACCAAATATCACCAGGTAACTGCGTCCAAAGGCGGATTTAATGAATGGAGCACTGTATGAGCGCCCTGGGTCCAGCTTCGAATAGGGCCCCGCAAAGTATTAATATTTTCGTTATGCGTCAAGGGGCCCAAAATTTTTTCTGCACCCGCATTATCAACAGACATAAATCCGTCTCTGTATAGGTCCACAGTGTTTTCTCCAAGACCATTGCACATTCATTGTTTGGCTGGGGGGGGGGGGGGGCAGTGGATTTTGTATAAGGACGATACCAAAACTGATTCACCTGGTAACCAGTTTGAAATGGAAACATATCTAGGTCCCAAAAAAAACGTAATAATGGATATATGAGTAGTTGAATACTGGTGTGCAGTTTTTCAAGGATATTTTGGGCCCCATGTAAATACGGATATTTAGGAACCTTGGTGTTGTGCGTGCGCTTGTTTGTATTTACGTCCAGGGACGGCCTAAGGCCGATTTGACCGATTGCTCCAAATTGGGCCCCACACCTGGCAGGGGCCCCGAAAATCACATTTAGTATTAATAGTCATAATTATTGTAAAAAAAATAGTAGACAGACCTCGCAAGCATCTGTTGAATTGGGCCCACCATTTCCGGCCTGTTTACAATGTGTTTGAATATTGGTGTGTGTGTTTATCCCTGTAATGTGTTTGGCTTTCTCTAATCCTTGGATTTTAGATTCTAGTATAAATCTATATCTGTGCTGAGACAGACTTTCATATTTCGTTAAATTATCGAAAAGTCTGGCTGTTGCCTTTAAAGTTTGAATAATTTGTATGTTACTCACTTCATGTTATTGCGAAATATTTCTGATGTATTATGAGATCTTTTATTTCTTTCATTTATATTATGTTTATTATTCACTGTTCTTAGACGTAATACACACAATTTTAATTAACCCACACTAAAACACTTTATATATATATATATATATATATATATATATATATATATATATATAGTGGATTTTATATATATATATAGTATCCATAGATGGATTTTATATAATATATATATATATATATATATATACTTTTTTATATATATCATATATATTAGGGGTGTGCCGGAATCCGGTGCGAAAATCAGTTCCGCCGGATTACTGCACTATCCGGTGAAATCCGGTTCTGCCGGATTTACATGTATCCGGAGTAAACGGGATTCCGGAATCCGGAAAATACTGGATTTCTGATTTTGCCAGATTTTGTGGCTCACGGACTATAATATTAAATAAAAAGTAAAATTCTCTTTCCCGAATTCTACACGATCACGATACATTAATCGATTGTTTCGAACGTTGAGCTTGTTTGATGTTTTGAACATAGAGTCAGCACCGCTAATATTGGCCAATCGATTTAATTTCCTTACATGATATTGCGGGGATGAGTAATTATTATTGAAGTGACGTCATCTTAACCGCAATCAGCAGCGTGGCGGTGTAACGAGTAAATAATAAGCAACTATGCTGCCCAAGCGCCTGGCCGCCAGCCCGCCACAAAGTAAATAACAGAAATGAATGGTTTTTGATAAATTCTAGCCTTTAGGGTCTTTCGATTTCTCTGAGAGATGGAAGAGATGTCTTCTTTGTTCTTAAATTAAAATGCATCAACCCTCAGATTTCCTGTTAAAAAAAAATAGTTCAAATCATGAATATTCAATATTGTAAGAATGAAAAATGAGAATATTTTTCCATTCTGAGAATTTCCGTGAAGAAACACTAATTCTCTAACACTAATTAATATAACAAGTCACTGAGTTGGTAATCTAACCCTAACCCTAATGTAACGTCTTCCATTAAAAGCAATTCCTTCCCAATTTTTTTATTTTATAATTCTATTTTATAATAAAGGTTATTATAATTCTATTTAAACTAGGAATTAAAAGTCAAATATGCTTTAAAAAAAATTACCATTATTTTAATTCATATTTTGATTTATATTATCGTTCACTCAATTGTTAAAAATGCGTATCATTTTTGAGTAAAAATTAACATTACGTTAGCGATCTAGTATTAATTTAAAGGTCTTTGGTGATCTCTATGTCACCAAGCCATCTTCGGCGATTCTCGCTTGCGCTATGATCTCTGCTCTTTGGTTTAAACCAGGCTTGCAAAGCCGGAGCCGGGGCCGAGGAGCAGGGAGCCGCTACATTTTGCTGGGGCCGGAGCCGGAGCCGAAAAAATCTGGCGGCTCCACGGCTCCCAAATGCTTTTTTTTTACAGCAAATTTTTTTTTTTAGCTTTGAAATTCCAAATTTGTTTGATTGTTTGCCTCCTACAATTTGAAATGTTGTTATTTTTACGAACGCCCCAACAGTAACAGCGTTAAAATGATAGCGTGCACGCACATCACCACAACAAATCTTTAATGGGGAATCGTTTTGTGTTCGTTTTAAATATTGTTTACCCTTCGAAATTTTTTTAACGGCTTGTTATTTTGTTATATATAAAGTTAAAACAGTTTTATTTCATAGAATAATTGTATCAATCATTTAAAATAATTTTTTACTAAGACGACAAATAGAACGCGTCATTTTGTATTATTATTTGACCGCGAATCAGGCCCGTAGCGTGTGTGGGGGCCAGGGGGGGCTTAGCCCCCCTTGCGTTTTGTCTGTCCCCCTCTGCTTATTTGCTCTACTTTGTAAAATGTATTACCTGCCCCCCCTGCTATTGCCTGGCCCCTGTTGTAGAATACCTGGCCCCTGCTGTAGAATTTTCACGCTACGGGGCTGCCGCGAATGTGTAATAGACTAAAAACAAAATGATCGCTTTCTGTATTTAACAATTTTATTATAAACAGAATATCTGAAATAGAGTAGATAAATTTATAAGGCTGTGGCTATACGGACCCGGGTCCCAATAAAATCCGATTGTTATTCGGACCCGTGGCAAATATGCACTAAGCTTAGCTATATTTAAACTTTATTTGACGGAACCCGAAAAAATAATAATACAGAGTCCGCATAGTGGAACCCTAGACACTAGTGTTGTTTTAGTCCCAGGTCCTATTTTAGTTTCAGTTTTTATTTCGTTTTTTCTGTAATAATTTTAGTTTTAGTCTAGTTTTAGTTTTAGGCCCAATTTTAGTTTTCGTTTTAGTTTTCGTCGACTAAAACACCAGAGTTTTAGTTTTCGTCTTATTCATTTTAGTTTCACTTTTAGTTTTAGTCTTGTAAACACCAATTACAAATAACATCATTGTTCATGACCAATTGTTGAAACAGATTGAAGCATAATAATAGTAGTCACAGAGATGACAGCTCAGTGTACTGAAACTGAGTCATTTCACTTCATTGTCACATTATAAGTCACACTATCACATTGTGTTATGTGCCAATACCATGACTAAATTTTTGACTATGTTGTAGACTAGCAGACTTGCAGTGCATGTACAAAAAAACAACTAAAAACGTAATAACAATAAGAAACCGAAAACGTAAGTCAAAATTAAAACAAACGTGTTTATTCTAAGACCTAGAACTCTGAAATAACTAAACTAAGTAACAACAGTTTACTTGAAGAGTGAAGTAATTCTATTATTTTGATGACTTATATTCAGGGTTGTTAGTATCGAAGTATCGGTATCGGCCAATACAGTATCGGCGATACTTTTTTTTATTATTGGTTGCTGTATTGCCGATCCTTTTTGTATCAAGTATTGATTTGTGTATCGCCGATACAATTTAAACAAAAAAAATTCGATACTCTATACCAATACTTTACTAGTGCCACTATTTGCAAAAAAACAATAGCGATTTTAATACATTGTCATCTACATAAATTCAATCCCTTCTAGCAGCTATCAACTCTACCAATATTAACGACAGCCACCTCCCCATCAATACACCACGGTCGGCGAGTTGAAGGAAAAATTTAGCTTTAATCTTCTTTTGAAGACTCTTTGCGCGCCGAGGTCTATAAATGTTATTCTTAGATTCTTTCATTCATTTACTTTCTTTCTGTCAACTATTTGTTCAATGTTTTAATGAACGACAGAAATGTATATACTGTAAGTGTTTATAGGTTATTTCGTGATAAATTATATACCTTACTGTATTCTTGTGTGTATGTTTGTTAATTGAGTTGTTAATTCATTTGTGCTTATTAATATTTATACATTGTTTTTATTTATTAATTCATTTTTTTTTAGTATTTACTACATTTCATTAAAAATAATTAATTGAATGGTATTAAATTCTAAAACTGTATGTTTTAATTAAAATTGAAAACTTTGTAATAAAACATTATCATATAATTAACACATATTATATTATTAAATAATATGCCGAGTTCAACAAACAATATAATTTGGGTGGTTAAAAACAATTAATTGAATAGAAATTCATGAACATCAACAAATTTTAAAAAAAATACAGTGGATTCCGCTTTATTGGGACACCGCTTATGTGGGACATATCTCAAAGAAACCAAACCAAGAAGCCAATAGTAAATTTGTATGTTTAACTGGGACAGCCGCTTAATTGGGACAAAAAGCCTCGGTCCCGATGTGTCCCAATTAAGCAGAATCGACTGTATCTTGTAAAACGACACTCTTTGATCTAACCGCATGGCAATTTCAAACTTTCAAAGCAAAATTTATATCGTCGGCTGTCATTTTTCTTTTTTTTTTATCTTTTGTTGTTCTTTCTTTCATGTGTCAACATTATACCGGAAAAGACGATAAATGGGGATTTTAGTTTTTATTTTGTTGGGGAGTTTTAGTTTCAGTTTTTATTCAGTCTTTTGTCTACGAGATTTAGTTTTCGTCTAGTTTTAGTCTTGCTGATAATTTTAGTTTTAGTTTTAGTTATCGTTGACGAAAAGTCAACATTTTCGTTAACAAAGGTTTTAGTTTTAGTTTTCGTCGACTAAAAAAACACTACTAGACACTGAGTAACGATTAAATCATACAATTCAAACAATTATATAAAAAAAACAATAATGAAGTTTATGTATAGCTAAGCTAAGTGCATATTTGCCACGGGCCCGAATAACAATCAGACTTTATTGGGACGGGGTCCGAATAAAAATCAGAGTTTATTGGTACCCGGGTATGAATAATCACTTCGAATTTATAAATAATAAATATGAATACTGAAGTCTTTAAAATATTTTAAATAATGTATCATTTTACTATTTGCTAATTTGATCATTGAAATAACTTTTTATTACTTATGAAAATGGCGACTAGTGAAACCTCGGTCGAAAATAATGATATGATTCTGGATGCACTGAAACGGTTTGTTTTTAGTAAAACCGACATGCGTATATTTTTCAAGTTCCTGACTATGGGGCAGCCCCGTAGCGTGAAAATTCAACAGCAGGGGACAGGCATTCTACAGCAGGGGCCAGGCAATAGCAATGGGGGCCGGTAATACATTTTACTAAGTAGAACAAATAAGCAGAGGGGGCCAGACAAAACGCATGGGGCCCTGCCCCCCCTGACCCCCCCCCCCGCAAGCTACGGCCTGCTATGGGGGTGAATGCGACAAAATTTGCATAATTTTTTATCAGCGGCATGGTTGCGTGGCGCAATTACAAAAATTTTTGTCTCGTGTGATACTATCTTAATAGGGAGCCGGAGCCGCTAAATTTGTGGGAGTCGGAGCCGGAAAAAAATTTGGCGGCTCCGCAAGCCTGATTTAAACGACGGCATGACATAGCCGCGGCCCGCGGCGCTCAGCTGTGATTTTGTGGCATCACTGGAATGTGTACATTATTTGACTGTGGACTTGGAGTAACTTAACACTGTTAACAAACTAATAGTCATTAGTTAGTTATCAACATCTTATTCTTACTTCTTTAGGCATGAATAATGGCTTTGTCAAATGCCAATTGAATTCATTAAAATTTGTATTTCAATTTTCAAACTTGTAAAGTTCAGAAATACAGAATTATTGTTCTCAAATCTCAATTACATTCAATCTTGTTATTTTTTTTTTTTCAATTAAGTATCCATTTCAATACACATCATAAACTATGAACATTTGAACAATAACAATAAGCAATAAGCATCCATCATACAATGAGCAAATGACAAGACGAGATGAACTCAGATGATGAGTCTGACTTTCTCCTCAGATTCAAAACAATTAGTGCACTACAATACTTCTTCACTTCCAACTTCTAATCAGCCAATGTCATTTAACCATTTAGGCCAACTGTTCAGAAGGCATCCAACCCTCAGATTTACCGGTATCTGCAAAGTACCAAAATCCGGAATCATAATCCGGATCCGGTACCGGATCCGGCGGATTTCACATAAGAAAATCCGGATCCGGTTGAAAAAAACGGATCCGGCACACCCCTAATATATATATATATATAAATATATATATATATATATATATATATATATATATATATATATATAATATATATATATATATATATATATATATACAGTGCTTCTGTGGCGGTACGCACCGGTACCTTTTTCGATGTGGGGTAAATAAATATTACTTTTCTTGTATTTTCACGTTTATTATTAATTATATTGTTAATTTGTTAAAATCGAATTATTTTAAAATTGCGCGTAATAAGAATCAAATTAGGTGCGAACTGGTAGTTAAAATTTAGACAATCCATCACCGAGTACCGGCACCTATTTTTTTACAAAAAAAGTACTGTATAGATATATATATACGTATAAAGTATTTCTACCAACACTACAAAGACGTCTCAATATATTTACTATTATGTCATATATTCTGTTTAAAATATTCTATTCAACTTTTCAGACAAAGGTGAATAGCAAGACAGTTAACCCATTATATTCCAATAAAAGTCTGCAATATTGTTTTTACCTACAATTGTACACATTCCTAAAACAGTTATTTAGGGCGCTTGGATCTCTCTCCACTTCAATAAAGAATGTCGGTGACCAAAGTGATTGTTCGCCATTCACGTCAATCACTCTGTGTTCCTTACAACGTTGAGACGGGGGGGGGTGGGGGGGGGGTAAAAAATACAGAGAATTCCTGTAGCTAAATTTAGATCTCAACATTTTTCTATTTTTAGTCTGGCGTATTCTACTTGATTAGTTCCCAAAACAGAAATGACGTGAGAATTTAAGAGCAGATAATACGTCCTGTTGTCTACGTTTGCTGTCAATGTTTGCCCATTAGTGAGAGTGATAGGGGGGGGGGAGGGACTGTGTGAGCGAGGGAAGGGAGTTCCTCGTGCTCTGGAATTCTGATAGGCTTTCAGGAACTATCATGCCGTCTCAGCGTGGACACGTGGTCTGGCTATAAAAAGAACGTACACGCGACATGTAAGAGCCATTCAGACTTCTTTTACTGCTAACTCACGGACATTTAGTAAATAGAGATTTTTATTTTGTTTAATATATGAATATTACTATGATCAACTGAAACTTGGACACTTTGAACTGTTTGATGAATGTAGATTTATTTATATTATATTATTGAAACAACACTTTCATCCTCTTGTGGAGAGTGACAGCGAAAACCTGCCAAGTCACTGTGTTGTGTTCTTCATAAAGTGTTCCTTGTGTTACATATTATTTATCAAAGCATTGCCAGGTAAGCTCTCTATCAGTGATATATTTAGTTTGCAATCGGTTTCAAAGTTATTACATAATTATTTTTAGCATTGATTAAATTTTCTATGAATGTTTATAACCCTAGTCATTTAACTGAATACACACACACACTCTCTCTCTCTCTCTCTCTCTCTCTCTCACACACACACACACACACAACGTACCTAATCTGCCGTCGACATTTCATTAGAATGTAAATAAATAAAAATAAAAAAAGAAACTTTAACTGCCATTTTTTAACAATGTTTTCTTTCTGTTTGATCAGACTTTCTTTTTATGGATCATAGAAGTCGAATGTGTACTATGCACCTGATGAGTGCATGCATACAACTGTACACTGTACTATGCACCTGATGAGTGCATGCATACAAATGTACACTGTACTATGCACCTGATGAGTGCGTGCATACAACTGTACACTGTACTATGCACCTGATGAGTGCATGCATACAACTGTACACTGTACTATGCACCTGATGAGTGTGTGCATACAACTGTACACTGTACTATGCACCTGATGAGTGCACGCATACAACTGTACACTTACATTCAATATCAATTTTTCAAACTTTCACCATCGATGCAGCACAGTTTTATGATTACTTAGTTCGAACATCTAAAGAAATATGTTTCAACATAAGATAGTATTTGTAAAAAAAATTGGGGTGGGTTGGGGCGATTGAGCCGGCCACTTGAGGTGCTCTTTAATTAAAGCCCCAGAAATCTAACTTGTAACATATAATTCTTTTTTAACAGGGGGTGCAGTATTTTATTTCTGCCTGGGAGCCTCAAACGATCTAAGTCATACACTGCATAGGTCATGCATTCAACAGCGTCAACACAACTTTAAATTCGTTGTAAAACATATCCAATTTGTGAACTATATTCTATAGTTAATCTTAATCCAATACACTCAGTCTCGCTTCATTACCCAAATCCACTTCACTTTTAAACTATCTAAGGTGGAAAAGGGGGAGGGGGGGCCGGGATTACACGGGACGGAAAGTGTTAAAGATTATAGTGGAGAAAATCTCACTAGTTCAAATATGTCCTTGGTTAGAAAGTAAAAAAAAAATATTTAGGTGTAAATATATAGCGGATCTAATATACTGAACTAAATCAAAATATCTTGTAGACTGTCTAATATTTCCCTCATGCTTAGAATTAAAATACTAATAGCACATTTTTAATTATGTATCAATATAGGCACAGTGCCGTCCTAAATGGGTTTTAGGCATACCGCTTTTTATCTTTGAGGGGTTTTATGCATACTGTTCTTATGTCTTTGGTGGGTTTTAGGAAAACCATTCTTATGTCTTTGATGGGTTTTAGGCATACCATTCTTGTCTTTGAGGGGTTTTAGGCATACCATTCTTATGTCTTTGGGGGGTTTTAGGCATACCATTTTTATGTTTTTGAGGGGTTTTATGCATACCGTTATTATGTCTTTGGTGGGTTTTAGGAATACCATTCTTATGTCTTTGGGGGGTTTTAGGCATACCATTTTTATGTCTTTGAGGGGTTTTATGCATACTGTTATTATGTCTTTGGTGGGTTTTAGGCATACCATTCTTATGTCTTTGAGGGGTTTTAGGCATACCATTCTTATGTCTTTGAGGGGTTTTAGGCATACCATTCTTATGTCTTTGAGGGGTTTTAGGCATACCGTTCTTAGCTCTTTGAGGGGTTTTAGGCATACCGTTCTTAGCTCTTTGAGGGGTTTTAGGCATACCATTCTTATGTCTTTGAGGGGTTTTAGGCATACCATTCTTATGTCTTTGAGGGGTTTTAGGCATACCATTCTTATGTCTTTGAGGGGTTTTAAACATACCATTCTTATGTCTTTGAGGGGTTTTAAACATACCATTCTTATGTCTTTGAGGGGTTTTAGGCATACCATTCTTATGTCTTTGAGGGGTTTTAAACATACCATTCTTATGTCTTTGAGGGGTTTTAAACATACCATTCTTATGTCTTTGAGGGGTTTTAAACATACCATTCTTATGTCTTTGAGGGGTTTTAAACATACCATTCTTATGTCTTTGAGGGGTTTTAAACATACCATTCTTATGTCTTTGAGGGGTTTTAAACATACCATTCTTATGTCTTTGAGGGGTTTTAAACATACCATTCTTATGTCTTTGAGGGGTTTTAAACATACCATTCTTATGTCTTTGAGGGGTTTTAAACATACCATTCTTATGTCTTTGAGGGTTTTAAACATACCATTCTTATGTCTTTGAGGGGTTTTAAACATACCATTCTTATGTCTTTGAGGGGTTTTAAACATACCATTCTTATGTCTTTGAGGGTTTTAAACATACCATTCTTATGTCTTTGAGGGGTTTTAAACATACCATTCTTATGTCTTTGAGGGGTTTTAAACATACCATTCTTATGTCTTTGAGGGGTTTTAAACATACCATTCTTATGTCTTTGAGGGGTTTTAAACATACCATTCTTATGTCTTTGAGGGGTTTTAAACATACCATTCTTATGTCTTTGAGGGGTTTTAAACATACCATTCTTATGTCTTTGAGGGGTTTTAAACATACCATTCTTATGTCTTTGAGGGGTTTTAAACATACCATTCTTATGTCTTTGAGGGGTTTTAAACATACCATTCTTTGAGGGTTTTAAACATACCATTCTTATGTCTTTGAGGGGTTTTAAACATACCATTCTTATGTCTTTGAGGGGTTTTAAACATACCATTCTTATGTCTTTGAGGGGTTTTAAACATACCATTCTTATGTCTTTGAGGGTTTTAAACATACCATTCTTATGTCTTTGAGGGGTTTTAAACATACCATTCTTATGTCTTTGAGGGGTTTTAAACATACCATTCTTATGTCTTTGAGGGGTTTTAAACATACCATTCTTATGTCTTTGAGGGTTTTAAACATACCATTCTTATGTCTTTGAGGGGTTTTAAACATACCATTCTTATGTCTTTGAGGGGTTTTAAACATACCATTCTTATGTCTTTGAGGGGTTTTAAACATACCATTCTTATGTCTTTGAGGGGTTTTAAACATACCATTCTTATGTCTTTGAGGGGTTTTAAACATACCATTCTTATGTCTTTGAGGGGTTTTAAACATACCATTCTTATGTCTTTGAGGGGTTTTAGGCATACCATTCTTATGTCTTTGAGGGGTTTTAAACATACCATTCTTATGTCTTTGAGGGGTTTTAAACATACCATTCTTATGTCTTCTTTTTTTTTGGGGGGGGGGGGGAGGGGGCAGTAGCTCTCTAACATTTACGCTTCGTTACCCACAATGACAACAATTTTCGGTTTTAATAGAAGTTAAAACTGGAAGGCGCGTTTGTCCAGAATAGGCTCCAGGCAGTTGTCTTGTTATTAGAGAGGCTATATTATATACTTTTTTTTTACCAAGAGCTTGTTCTAGTGTTGTATTTCCTATTAACTGGCAATATTTTTCTTATTCACCTGTAACTAGATATTGGTGTAATTTTTTTTAATTAGTTTTAGAGAAGTTTTGATTTACACTCGCATCCCTGCAGATCGTGTCATATATTGATTTTTTTTTATATTTCCGACAGTTCGTGAAATAATATTTTGATTTTGAACCTCGACAGCAGACGGAAACAAAACCAATCATCGTCCCACCGTGTCGGTTGTTTAGTCAGATCCTTTTGATATCAACACCGCCAGAGCTCTGGTTGCTATAGTGATGTATGTCAAGAAACCTGATGGCGCAATATTCAGACAATAGACATAGTTCTCTGATCAGTGGCGAACCGAGATAGACAGGTGGGGGAGGGAGGGGGCGGAGTGGCTGGGGTGAACGCTCCAAGTACAAAACTTTCTTTTAGGCTCTTAATGTGGCTACGAATGGATGTTTGCTTACTATATCAAATATCTATGGAACGTTGATGCTTAATAAAATGTTGATCTTAGAAAGTGTGTCCATATGTTAGAAACATAACACATCAGGTTGCAACACCAGAGGCCGTGAAAAATAATTTTTCATGTTATATTTCTAAGTATATATTGATATAAATCAGTCTGGTGGCCGCGCTAGATAGAATCAATGGCTCAGTTCTGCTGACTAAGGTAAAACATGCTGTGTACCCCTGTAATACAAAAAAACCAAATCAAATGCAAAGCTGTTGATATATGTGAATTACATGTGACTTAGTGTATGTGGCGTAGTTCGGTTATTCGTGTCACAGTTAAGTTTTTGTGACAAAGCTAGTGTGTTTGTGACGATGTGTACTTTCCAAGTGTCACTAAAGTGTTTGTTGAGAGAATATGATTACTGCCTGGAGAAACTTTAAAATGGAAATGTCACATCATGAAACGGTTTCTTTGTACTGCCTCAGTAGTCTAATGGTTTACTTTACTATTTGTATATTGTATCCTTACTTTGACTAGCTTACTTAAGCATTTTACTTTGATTAGCTTTCTTACGCATTTTACTTGGACTAGGTTACTTTAACATTTTACTTGGACTAGCTTATTTTAGCATTTTACTTGGACTAGCTTACTTAAGCATTTTACTTGGAATAGTTTACTTCAGCATTTTACCTTGACTAGCTTACTTTAGCATTTTACTTGGACTAGCTTACTTTAGCATTTTACTTGGACTCGCTTACTTTAGCATTTTACTTAGACTAGCTTACTTTAGATATATTACTTCCTCTCCATACTTGGACTATCTTACTTTACTATTTTTACATTGTACTTAAACTGACTGAATAAAGTGTTGTACTTAGACCACCAATACCTCCCCTTGTCTGTCAAGACCCCTCGACTTAATCTGCTGAGTGTAAGACGGCCAAATCAATCAGCGAAGGTGGTGTAGGTATTGATCGATATCACGGCAAATCGATGAAACTGTGATTTTATTTTTTAAACAACGCAATAATCTTTGTCAAGGATTGTCATCTTTGTCCATAATTTCAATCAGTTTGGACGAACCACATTAAATACACATGTGTTGATCATTAAGAAGTGTAAAACTCTCTCTTTTGTTTTGAGCTTGAAGTACTTCTCTTGTATAGACCCGTGTTATGAATAGTTTTTGAGAAGGTTTTAAATGTACTACAATGATTTGTAAGGAATATTGTCTATTAACACGAAAACATTATACCTATTGTTCCTATTGGTCCATATCCGCATTTTTACAATACCATGAATGCACTCTCAAACAAGGGACAGAAGACGTCATGGTATATAAGGCTGTTAGTTGTATCCCTTTATGTATGCCAATGTGTGGGAGTGTGTGTGTGTTTATGTATGTGAGTATCTGTGTATATCTGTATATTACGTTTGATACTTATGTATGTTTACATTAACATGTGTTGGTGTTTTATGACAAAGTATTTTTGGATAATGATGTCATTTTAAAAAAAAATCTTTGTGGTATTTTAAAAGATTGTTTATATATATATATATATATATATATATATATATATATATATATATATATATATAGGTCTATATAAATATCAATATTTATATGTATATAGATATATATATATATGTCTATATAAATATCAATATTTATATGAATATATATTTATATATATATATATATATATATATATATATATATATATATATACAATTTTTTAAAATACCGCAAAGATTTATATTACTTTTCCGAAACATAATGATTTTAGCGTACCATCCACCAAAAAAGTATTTCATTATATTTGAAAATATTATCTGCCTGAATCAAATTATTATTAAAGTTTTATTCTTCCATTTATTCTTGTCTAAATATTTATCAATCCCTTTTTTTTTTTGGCCTATTTTGATATTTTCTTCACATGTTTAAAACAAACAAATAAAAAAAAATTCTTTATTATTTTGTACTAAATTTATATTGATTAAATAAACTTGGTTGTAATTACAATATTGTCACTTTATAAGTAGACTATTTCGCTACTACACAATAGCACAGTGGTTTTCAACAATTTTTCACGACTGTACCCCACATACGTAAGTTCGCGAAAAAAATTTACTTATTCTCAAACTGGAATGTACTTATCTTTCTAATGTGGAGCTTGGACGTGTGTGTTTGGGACGTGTGACTCAGCAAACCCGGTGACCTTCTTCAAACTCTTGGTTGTTTGAAAGGAAAATGATATGTCGCTGCCTATCACTGGAGAATTTTTCCCGATCTCCTTGGGATACGCGTACCGCCGGTTGAGAACCGCTGCAATAACAGAATTGAAATAACTGGTAATCATCGTATGTGTGTGTTTACAAATAACAGAATTGAAATAACTGGTAATCATCGTATGTGTGTGTTTACAAATAACAGAATTGAAATAACTGGTAATCATCGTATGTGTGTGTTTACAAATAACAGAATTGAAATAACTGGTAATCATCGTATGTGTGTGTTTACAAAAAAAATCTATTTCGAGTGGGATGTTTCCATTAACATATCTTTGTGTGACGTCACAGCAGTTAAACATATTATCTCAGAAAAAAAATTGAATACGAAGGCTGGTGGGGTAGAGAGTGGCCCAGTGTTGGGGAGAGTGGCCCATTGTGGGGGAGAGAGTGGCCCAGTGTTGGGGAGAGAGTGGCCCAGTGTTGGGGAGAGAGTGGTCCAGTGTTGGGGAGAGAGTGGTCCAGTGTTGGGGAGAGTGGCCCAATATACATTAAACATACACACATATAACTTATGATATAACTATGACAAATGCATACTTGCATACAATATATCGAAATGCACAACGTAAGCTGTTTTAAAAAAAAACTAACTGTTACGGATCCTTTTAATGATGATGCTTGTAGAGGGTGTAATAAATCAGACAACACAAATCACGAAGTTAACTCCAGTGAAGTAACATCAAACAATCATTTAATACTTGAACATGAACTGACATAAAGGTGGAATCAGGAGGAGTACAAAGGCAAACTGTAAATATGCATCCATCTACATAGATGCCCACAGCTAGACTAACTATAAAACAAAGCATGTGCTCCCAACTGTCGGTTAATATACGTCATTTGTACCAAATGACGTATACACTAAAGCTCCCAATATTTACACTCAAGATGGCGGAATGACGCCATAGATACTGCGGTGGGCGGAGCCTAGCGAATTGCGTCATCAAACTTAGACTATATTATTTCTCCACATTTCTCCCCTCTACCTAAGCATGATGTAATCATGTAAAACCCAATACTAATACCGACAAAAGGAAGCCACATGAAACAAAGTTCAATCATAGAACATATCCCAAATCATCATAACAACAAAATAAATTATACAATGATTCATCAAATCAATATTGCATGGAATTATAAATCAATACATGCAAACAATATAATAAATATCATCAATCATATATGTATAAACATATTGAATTCAATTAAAATTTCTCATCATTTTAATAATTTTTTTTTTCGTCACTGATATTCATTATTTTATTAGATATTTTTTTTCTATGTGACTTGTTAATTTTTTTTTTCTTTCATGTCACTTGTATATCTTTTCTATTATCTTTTTTTCAGGTGACTTTTTTTTTTTTCATGTCACTAGTTATTCTTCTTTTTTTTTTTCTCAAGTGACTTCTCTTTTTTTTTTATCATAATCATCAACTATTATTAAATATCATTATGTCATCATATAAACATATAATACATGTAACTTACACATTATGGTGAACCAAATTTCTTACTGCCAGGACATAGTTTGGTTAAGAAAAAATATTAAAATCTCTCCAATTCCCATTAATATTTCTCTCCGTGGTTGGAATGAAACCATAGTTCACTCTTCTACCCTGTTTATAAATCTTACAGTCATTCTTGCAACATCTTAACAAACATGTCCTACATGAACAGTGGTAATGAGGGATAAATTCTGGCTCATTAAAATTTACTACATGTCTGGCATGGGGATTTTTATGGGGATATCTACTGCAATTATTATAAGTTAGACATCTAACTGCGTTAAAATGGTTGTATCGACCAATAGGTGGGTCCTTCCATTCACGGTTTTCTTTTCTTTTATTTTCTTTGCCATACGACCATCTATTTGATTCTCTGGTTTGATCACCATTACGTCCAGATTTCTTGATTTGTACATCAAAATACCTTCTTTGTTTCTTTTGATTTTCACTGGGTACAATGTAGTTTTTGTCTCTTTGACAATAATAGTTAGGGTTCTTTCTTTCTTTCAGTATTATAATTCTTGAGGTTTGGTTATTCATTGATTTAGGTTCTCCTCTATGACATTCAGTGGTAAATGGAAGTGAATGTTTTATAATTGTACCTGTAGCATAAGACTTATGTTGGATTTCTTTATTTACGTGTCTGCTTGCTTTATTATCTTGATTACTTAATTTGCCATCTCTATTTCTGGGTATGGTTCTCTTGGCTACTTTGATATAATTGGCGTCTTTATCTCCAACTGACGATTCTACTTTATCCAATCTGTTAATTTTATCCTTCAAACTTCCATTAATTTTTGTTTGAGGAGCTGTAACCACATCGACGGATTCTATTCTCTTAACAAGTTTATTTACAATCCTCTCTATTGCTTCTACCCTAAGTGGTAGGTCTTCCAATGTAGTGCAGGTCTCTGATTTAGTACGTAGGTCATTGTCCCTGTCTAAAATCAATTTATTCAGTTCTGCCTGTAATTTTTCCTTCTCTGACTTGAGACGTTTATTTTCCAATTTTAATTTCCCATTTTCTTCACGTATGCTATCTCTATCATGTTTATCATCTTCAGCCTGCATTAATCCAGTAACATTGCACATATGTTCCTCACTTATTTTATCAACTTTATTGAATCCTACCATCAGTTGTCATTGTCTATTGACACTGTCGATTTTTTCTTCTCTTTATCTCCTTTCTGTCTCTCTATAAATTTGTTTGAAAAAAATTCACTAGTAAAATGACTTAGCTTGGGGGGTGGGGTCATTTTATCGCCCTCCACGCAGACTCCAGGGGTAGCTGACATATCAAGCTCTAAACGCCTTTTTTCCTTCGCGATTACTGCCTTTCTCATTTCCCGTTCTGCGGCTCTTTCTTCCCTCTCTCTCTGTTTTTCTTCCTCCACCCTCTCTCTCTCTACAGATACCCAGGTTTGTAACTCTTGGCCTGTAAGGCCAAGTGCTTTACCAGCTTCAACAATATTTAAAATTGATGACATGGCAGTAACCAAAACCAATTATAACTAATAAATGAAAATGTTTGATACTATATATCATACACAAAAAATATTCTATTATGTCATCAACATACAAGAAATAACTAAATAAATACAATATTCTTTTTCAAAAACCAGCAAATTAAATGTTTCGGCTGCTCAGGGTGGACCCTATTTTAACCTCTACTGTATTAAATACAGAATTCCACCAAGAACAACAAACAAATAATTACACCAGATTTCAATATTCTAGTAATAAATATATATAAAAAAAAATATGCCAACTTACATATAGAGAAATACACAATAGTAAATTCTGTTCCTTTACTTCGATGGTTGATCCTCGGTGATCCCGGTCCGCGATGTTCGATGTGGGGTTGCCTAACACACGGGTTGATCCTTGGTGATCCCTGTCCGCGATGTTCGATGATCCCTTGTTGATCCTCGGTGATCCTATGGTGGGATCCTCTGACGATGAGGAGGTGATTCCCAGCCACACGGTAACGTCGGTCCCGTCAGTACACAGCAGCTCTGGCCACTTTAAGCAGTAAAGTTGGCCACTTCAGCAACGGCAAGGTTGGCCTCTTCAGCAAACAGTAGGGTTGGCCTCTTCAGTAGCAACAAGGTAGGCCTCTTCAGCAAACGGCAAGGTTGGCCACCTCAGCAAACGGCAAGGTTGGCCTCTTCAGCAAACAGTAGGGTTGGCCTCTTCAGCAGCAGCAAGGTGGCCTCTTCAGCAAACGGCAAGGTTGGCCTCTTCAGCAAACAGTAGGGTTGGCCACTTCAGCAAACAGTAACGTTGGCCACTTCAGCAAACAATAGGGTTGGCCACTTCAGCAAACAGTAACGTTGGCCACTTCAGCAAACAATAGGGTTGGCCACTTCAGCAAACAGTAACGTTGGCCACTTCAGCAAACAATAGGGTTGGCCACTTCAGCAAACAGTAACGTCGGCCACTTCAGCAAACAATAGGGTTGGCCACTTCAGCAAACAGTAACGTTGGCCACTTCAGCAAACAGTAACTTTGGCCACTTCAGCAAACAGTAACGTTGGCCACTTCAGCAAACAATAGGGTTGGCCACTTCAGCAAACAGTAACGTCGGCCACTTCAGCAAACAATAGGGTTGGCCACTTCAGCAAACAGTAACGTTGGCCACTTCAGCAAACAGTAACGTTGGCCACTTCAGCAAACAGTAACGTTGGCCACTTCAGCAAACAATAGGGTTGGCCACTTCAGCAAACAGTAACGTTGGCCACTTCAGCAAACAGTAACGTTGGCCACTTCAGCAAACAGTAACGTTGGCCACTTCAGCAAACAATAGGGTTGGCCACTTCAGCAAACAGTAACGTTGGCCACTTCAGCAAACAGTAACGTTGGCCACTTCAGCAAACAGTAACGTTGGCCACTTCAGCAAACAGTAACGTTGGCCACTTCAGCAAACAATAGGGTTGGCCACTTCAACAAACAGTTTTCACGGCGCGCACCCAGAGTGGTGGCCGCCACGTAATTCACCGATGAATACTTAACCGGTAATTACAACGAGTCTTAATGTACTCACTCCGCTGCTCCTGAATCCAGCTAAGTCAGTCAGTTCGACGTCGGAGTTGCCAAATATATGTTACGGATCCTTTTAATGATGATGCTTGTAGAGGGTGTAATAAATCAGACAACACAAATCACGAAGTTAACTCCAGTGAAGTAACATCAAACAATCATTTAATACTTGAACATGAACTGACATAAAGGTGGAATCAGGAGGAGTACAAAGGCAAACTGTAAATATGCATCCATCTACATAGATGCCCACAGCTAGACTAACTATAAAACAAAGCATGTGCTCCCAACTGTCGGTTAATATACGTCATTTGTACCGAATGACGTATACACTAAAGCTCCCAATATTTACACTCAAGATGGCGGAATGACGCCATAGATACTGCGGTGGGCGGAGCCTAGCGAATTGCGTCATCAAACTTAGACTATATTATTTCTCCACACTAACACTCTTAAATACGTTCATCTATCTATGCATCGATGCTTACAAATTAACATTCAACACTGATTTTACACATACATACATGTTGAGAAAATATACGTATATTTGGCATTCATACAAAACAAAACAGAGATGCATTGCATAGCTACACCATGCATATAGCTTACACCATACATATAGCTACACCATACATTTAGCTACACCATGCATATAGCTTACACCATGCATATAGCTACACCATACATATAGCTACACCATACATATAGCTACATCATGCATATAGCTTACACCATGCATATAGCTACACCATACATATAGCTTACACCATGCATATAGCTACACCATACATATAGCTACAACATGCATATAGCTACACCATACATATAGCTACACCATACATATAGCTTACACCATGCATATAGCTACACCATGCATATAGCTACACCATGCATATAGCTACACCATACATATAGCTTACACCATGCATATAGAACTATTAGAGACGGAAAGGAAGAGAGTTAGTTAGGGGGTGAAAGTGATTCACGTAACCAACTTGTCACACGCTGGACACTCGGTGCATTTATTTAAAAGCATTCATCGAGTGGGTGCTAAGATTTTAAAAATCAATAAAGCCCTACACTGATATATGTAGAGCTTAAAACCCTACAAAAATAATAGTATATGTGGACTTAACATGCATGTGGAAACCCCCCCCCCAACAAGTGACGTTTTATTTGTGTTGTGACCCCATCTGAAAGTAAAGTACTTTGCAATCATCAGAATTATTGGTTCCATTTGAATATCGTGAATAAAACCACGAGTGTCAAAATGTATTGTGTTCTTTTTTTTTTTTACACATGTATAAATAATATATAGAAATATTCCAGTGTAAGACATTCGGCTTAATAACGACTCTACCTTTACTTGGCACTTTGTGTTGACGTCAATGCGCCATTTGAATGTAGCGATCTCCCACTTAATTCTATCAATGACGACTATAACTCAGTCGCACTGATTTCACTACTAGAATTGAACGTGTAATGTCGCCCTGTCGCCTTCACCTGTATTAGTCAAGGCACTCAAGATCTAGGTGCCCTGACCTTGTCTTCTTGATCTCTCTATCTGTGATATCCCTCCTTGATCTCCTTATCTGTGATATCCCTCCTTGATCTCCTTATCTGTGATATCCCTCCTTGATCTCCCTATCTGTGATATCCCTCCTTGATCTCCTTATCTGTGGTATCCCTCCTTGATCTCATTATCTGTAGTATCCCTCCTTGATCTCCCTATCTGTGATATCCCTCCTTGATCTCCTTATCTGTGATATCCCTCCTTGATCTCTTTATCTGTAGTATCCCTCCTTGATCTCATTATCTGTAGTATCCCTCCTTGATCTTATCTGTGATATCCCTCCTTGATCTCTGTAATAATCAGTTTAGGCTGGAGAATTTACAGTTGACACAGAGATGGTTTTAATTATCTGGCCACTTAGTTTAGCGGAAGTGGGATAAACAGACGATAATGAAGAGACGATAGATTTGGTAGACGGACTTGATTATTCATCTCACATCATTTTATACCATGTATCTACTTCCATAGATTGAATAAATAAATATATATATATATGTTTGATACATAGAGGTCTACTCAGTGATTTATACATGTAGTTCGTCTTTTAGATATATAATAATATACACGCTCAAGTCAAGTTAGTTAAATCATATACTCTGAAGAGACTGAAATATATTTACACATACCAAGAAACAGAAGTACCACGAAAATAATATATATATTATACATAAATTGATCTACTAATCTACACACAAAAACTAACCATGACAATCTCCTTATCTGTAGTATCCCTCCTTGATCTCCCTATCTGTGATATCCCTCCTTGTTCTCCCTATCTGTGGTATCCCTCTTTGATCTCCTTATCTGTAGTATCCCTCCTTGATCTCCCTATCTGTGATATCCCTCCTTGATCTCCCTATCTGTGGTATCCCTCCTTGTGTTACTCTCTGTAGTAGTTCTGCAGTGAATACACTCACAAAGATGGCGTCCTAAAGACTAACGCAGATTATAATGGTGAATGGATCACCCGCCCCGACATGAAGGGTGGAACCAGATATAACGAATATAGCGGCTTGTAGTTTGATTTGATAAATAAATATGATTGTAATGTCTCAAATGTCGTAAATATTAAAGTATTTTATGTTAATAATCTGAATAATAGTATGTAAATGCCAAATAAACAAATAAGGAAATAAGAATTTACATAACAGTAAGTTTAAGACAACGGTTACATTATAAGTAACAAATTTAATGTAATATTTTCAAAAAATAAAGGTTCTATAACACTTTATTAACATATTTGTCACATAAAATGTTTGTAACAAGAATACACAATGTTTCGTAACACATCACTAGTCAAGAGAATAGTTTTTTTTATAAATTATCTGTTTTTGTAACATAACAATGACCTTACAAAACGATGACCTAACATAACGATGACTTAACATAACGATGACGTAAGATAACGATAACCTAACAAACATAACGATGACCTAACATAACGATGACCTACATAACGATGACCTTACATAAAGATGACTTAGCATAACGATGACCTTACATAACGATGAATTAACATAACGATGACCTAACATAACGATGACCTTACATACGATGACCTTACATACGATGACCTAACATAACGATGAATTAACAAACATAACGATGACCTAACATAACGATGACCTAACATAACGATGACTTAACATAACGATGACCTAACAACCTAACAAACATAACGATGACCTAACATAACGATGACCTAACAAACAATACGATGACCTAGCATAGCCTTTGTGTAGAATAAACATTTTGGTAGTAAGTATGTCGAAACAAAACATGTTTCTTTTATAAAACTTTTGTAGCATGGGATAGATTGCAATGATTCCATATATAGTGAAAGAATCTCTGGTCACAACAGTGCTCAGTAGACAGGTCAACATTGCTTGCGTCGTAACTGGCTACGTCACGTTAGACTGGTTTTAAAAAACAAATAAAACCTGGGCACTGAAAGAACTACTTTTATTCAACTGCCAACCTGTCAAAGACCCCCACAAACAAGATTTAGGGCATTCACTGACAGCCTTTAGAACCAAACTGGGAGTTATAAAAAGTATCTTTGTTTTGGAATTAGAAGTGTAATCAGATATTTATGTAAATTTTTTCGTTAAGCTCACAGTCTATAAATTTAAATAAAAGTTTCCTCATGTGAACCAGATTTCTGCAGGAGATATAATTTTCACGGACTTTCTGTATGGAATGATTTTAAAGTTGGCAGCTCTGCACTCAGGTCTACATTTAAACCAATAAAGTTGGCAGCTCTGCACTCAGGTCTGCATTTAAACTAATAAAGTTGGCAGCTGTGCACTCAGGTCTACATTTAAACTAATAAAGTTGGCAGCTGTGCACTCAGGTCTACATTTAAACTAATAAAGTTGGCAGCTCTGCACTCAGGTCTACATTTAAACTAATAAAGTTGGCAGCTGTGCACTCATGTCTACATTTAAACTAATAAAGTTGGCAGCTTTGCACTCAAGTCTACATTTAAACTAAAAAAGTTGGCAGCTCTGCACTCATGTCTAATGTCTTTGCCCAGTGTCGATTGAGTTCCTAACCTCCACCAGGTCACCTCGACATAGAGCAACCAGACACAAATACGTTCATCAATCATACTGTATATTTATTGATATTTCTTTTTTACAACTGGACAGGGTCCGAGTGACTAATGGCGCTAAGAAAACCAACCACAAGACGTACGAAGTATGACAATAAATACAAAACTAGTTCATAATTCTGACTGGGTGTTTATCAACAGCTTGACAGATTGACATTCAGGTCAAGGAAACAATATAGTTTTATAATACAATACATGTCTTTGATACCAACAGGTCCCTTAAAAAACACAAACATTTAAGTCCTGAAGGTGTCTTGTACAAAACTGATGTATGACACAGATGTGCAACACAATACATATGTTGTGTCTGACATAATACATGTTTGTTGTACGATGTTGTGTCTGACATAATACATGTGTATGGTACGATGTTGTGTCTGATATGATACATGTTTGTGGTACGATAGTGTGTCTGTCATAATACATGTGTATGGTATTATGTTGTGTCTGACAGAATACATGTGTATGGTATGATGTTGTGTCTGACAGAATAAATGTGTATGGTACGATGTTGCGTCTGACATGATACATGTGTATGGTACAAAAATCTGTCTGAAATAGTACATGTGTATGGTACGATGTTGTGTCTGAAATAATACATGTTTGTGGTACGATCGTGTGTCTGTCATATTGCATGTGTATAGTATTATGTTGTGCCTGACAGAATACATGTGTATGGTACGATGTTGTGTCTGACATAATACATGTGTATGGTACAATAATCTGTCTGACATAGTACATGTGTATGGTACGATGTTGTGTCTGACATAATACATGTGTATGGTACTATGTTGTGTCTGACATGATACATGTGTATAGTACAATAATCTGTCTGAATAGTACATGTGTATGGTACGATGTTGTGTCTGAAATAGTACATGTGTATGGTACGATGTTGTGTCTGACATGATACATGTGTATGGTACGATGTTGTGTCTGATATGATACATGTTTGTGGTACGATAGTGTGTCTGTCATAATACATGTGTATGGTACGATGTTGTGTCTGACAGAATACATGTGTATGGTACGATGTTGTGTCTGACAGAATACATGTGTATGGTACGATGTTGTGTCTGACATGATACATGTGTATGGTACGATGTTGTGTCTGACATAATACGTGTGTATGGTACGATGTTGTGTCTGACAGAATACATGTGTATGGTACGATGTTGTGTCTGACATGATACATGTGTATGGTACGATGTTGTGTCTGACATAATACGTGTGTATGGTACAATAATCTGTCTGACATAGTACATGTGTATGGTACGATGTTGTGTCTGACATAATACATGTGTATGGTACTATGTTGTGTCTGACATAATACATGTGTATAGTAGAATAATCTGTCTGAATAGTACATGTGTATGGTACGATGTTGTGTCTGACATAATACATGTGTATAGTACAATAATCTGTCTGAATAGTACATGTGTATGGTACGATGTTGTGTCTGAAATAGTACATGTGTATGGTACGATGTTGTGTCTGATATGATACATGTTTGTGGTACGATAGTGTGTCTGTCATAATACATGTGTATGGTACGATGTTGTGTCTGACAGAATACATGTGTATGGTACGATGTTGTGTCTGACATGATACATGTGTATGGTACGATGTTGTGTCTGACATAATACGTGTGTATGGTACAATAATCTGTCTGACATAGTACATGTGTATGGTACGATGTTGTGTCTGACATAATACATGTGTATGGTACTATGTTGTGTCTGACATAATACATGTGTATAGTAGAATAATCTGTCTGAATAGTACATGTGTATGGTACGATGTTGTGTCTGACATAATACATGTGTATAGTACAATAATCTGTCTGAATAGTACATGTGTATGGTACGATGTTGTGTCTGAAATAGTACATGTGTATGGTACGATGTTGTGTCTGACATGATACATGTGTATGGTACGATGTTGTGTCTGATATGATACATGTTTGTGGTACGATAGTGTGTCTGTCATAATACATGTGTATGGTATTATGTTGTGTCTGACATAATAAATGTGTATGGTACGATGTTGTGTCTGACATGATACATGTGTATAGTACGATGTTGTGTCTGACATGATACATGTGTATGGTACGATGTTGTGTCTGACATAATACATGTGTATGGCATGATGTTGTGTCTGACAGAATACATGTGTATGGTATGATGTTGTGTCTGACAGAATACATGTGTATGGTATGATGTTGTGTCTGACATGATATATGTGTATGGTACAATAATCTGTCTAAATAGTACATGTGTATGGTACGATGTTGTGTCTGAAATAATACATGTTTGTGGTACGGTAGTGTGTCTGTCAAAATAGATGTGCATGGTATGATGTTGTGTCTGACAGAATACATGTGTATGATACGATGTTGCGTCTGACATGATACATGTGTATGGTACGATGTTGGCTCTGGCATAATACATGTGTGTAACACAATACGATTCAGGTGTTGACTCAAAACAGGTGTGTGGTACAATAAAGACCTTTGAAACCTGTTAATGCTAAGCCACGTCTTAAGCCAGTGAATAAGACGGTAAAACTGAAAAGAAAATGGACTACCGCTCTGTATAATTAAATTGGCATATTGATTAGTAAAATGGACATAGGAAAACGTATGGTTATAACTTCCATAACTAAAGAGATGTAAATATGTATAGCTTCAGAGTTGTACATGTGTATAGCTTCAGATATGTAAATATGTATAGCTTCAGAGATGTAAATGTGTTTAGCTTCAGAGATGTAAATGTGTTTAGCTTCACAGATGTAAATGGGTTTAGCTTCAGAGATGTAAATGTGTTTAGCTTCAGATATGTAAAATATGTATAGCTTCAGAGATGTACATGTTTAACTTCATAAATGTAAAATGTATAACTTAAGAGATGCAGATGTGTGAATGTGTACTACTCTATCAGTATAAAACGTTGACTAGTATTCCAAATAACTAAACTATATAGCACTGTGTCTATGTGATATGTCTATCTCTGTCTGTAACCCACAAAAAACGTACGAACGGATTTGTTATTGAACCACGATATGTCATGGACTGAAAGAGTTGTTCAGTTACCTGGGGACTGTGTGAATAGCTCTGTGTGCTCTTATCAAACAGACCCTGTAAGCCTATGTGTATATATATATATATATATATATATATATATATATATATATATATAGTGTATATACTCTTTATTATCAAATACATGTAGGGCAGTATTAATTTATTGTACAGGCCCGTATATTCCCTAACCTAATATCGTTTATTTAAAGGCTTAGAGTCGTGAGCTTCACATTATTCAGTGCAACTAGGCCATTATTTAAAAACGGAAATTGTTTTCTATGAGTCAATGTCTCCGCTGGGAAATTTCTCTGGCCAATTTATTGTTGTCAATAATGAATCAATGTTAATTAACATATTTTAGGTAGAGTTAACGATGCATTGTGACCTTCACGCCTGTTTTTCTCTTTTATTCTCTTTTTCTCACACACCTTCACACAATCTCACTCATTCTCACATACACTCACCCTGTCTCTCTTTTATCTTTTCTCCCTCTCTCTCTCTCTCTCTCTCTCTCTCTCTCTCTCTGTTTCTCTATCTCTCTCTCTTGTTCTCTCTCTTTCTCTCTCTCTTCTCTCTCTCTCTCTCTCTCTCTCTCTCTCTCTCTCTCTCTCTCTCTCTCTCTCTCTCTCTCTCTCTCTCTCTCTCGATGTACAATAATTTGTTTTTAAAACTATGTATACCTTCACAATCCAATTGTTCTGCTTGAATTGTTGATGTTTTCCCCATAAATTCATTCAATGAAATATGGAATCGGTTCATGTTATTTTGTTTGTAGTTTATTTATTTAAATATTTTGTTGGATTCTAAATAAATGGTACTTTTATTTTATTTTTAATTTCGAGACGGTCGAAGTGAACTCTTTTTCTCTGTCTTTTATTATTCGTTTTTTCTTCACCAGTTTTTATCTGTCTTTGTTAACACACTGTAAGCCTAACTTTATATGAGAATGAAGAATATATAATGCAACGACAATATTAACATTGTAGTTCCCCCAAGAAAAAAAAATGTAAAACAGAGCTTCGCGGGGGAGATAATTCATGAACGTGTTGTTGAATGAGTTACCTGGAGTGAATCAATTGTTCTCACTAAAAAAAATTAAAATGGTGCAGTTTGTTGACTAAAGTCGGACTTTGCTTCATTACCTGATCATGCATTATGGAAGAAACTAAACATCCACACTAGTCTCAAGTTTCCAGTTTTCGGCCTAGAAAGTAAAGCAATTGTTCCTCGCAATGTGCAATATAAATTTTTTTAAAGGAAAAAAAAAATATTTAAAAAAACATTCAACGAAAATATTTAGACAAAAATAAATAAAGTGAATGCTGATGGTGTAAAACATGCACAACAATACTTCCACTGGCTTATGGCTGTCACCAGTAACATGCACAGCAATACTTCCACTGGCTTATGGCTGTCACCAGTAACATGCACAGCAATACTTCCACTGGCTTATGGCTGTCACCAGTAACATGAACAGCAATACTTCCACTGGCTTACGGCTGTCACAGTAACATTGTTGAGGACCCCGATGAGGGTTTCCTTTGGCTTGTGTCTAGAAGTAAGAGGGCCGACTCAGTGATGACCCGTATTTCTATTTGTGTTTCTGCCACACACTCTCTCACCAGTAATTAGACGTACAACACAGGACGATAATCAATTCGACAAGTCTTGTGTAACAACAACGATATATATTTATTTTACACAAAGGCGCCAGTCCGTAACACGGATCTGGTTGCTGTTAAATCATAAAGCAAAGATAATCCAAAATGCTGCAAAAATAATAATCCAATGTAAATGAATGAAGTGTAGGGCGTTTTCTCTCTCGCTCTATTTCTCTCTCTCTCTCTCTATCTCATTCAGAGACACATAAATCGACTCCCTTCTCACAGTCCACTCAGTCCAATCGACTGGTCGCTACCAGGACCCTCAGTCGAATGTCCAGAAAAACTATATTTCGTTACTCACACACTTTCTTACATGTGACCCCTAGCCAATCAATTATCTACACTCCTTTCCCTGTCAATCGGGGGGTGGAGCTAACTTCCCGGCTTAGATGAGGGGGAGGAGTACGTCATACCGACAAAGACAAGAGTAGCTGGACATCTATCCTTTGTCGGCGTTTAAACAGGGGCCGAGCGGTCAGAGAGAATCCTTCGAGGAATGTAGCACCCCTATATGACATTCCTCAGCTCCCGCTTCATGCTGGCCACCTGCGATGTGACGCAATTACGGGGGTGGGGTAAAAAGGGTGGTGGGCGGGAGAATTGGAACATATACTACTATACATTGTATAAGATACGTGTTAATTTTATTAGGGGGTGGCCGGGTGAGTCAAGGGTCTGAACCAAGTGGGAATGGTTTCGACAAATTAATCACAACCCGTGACAAACATGCACAGCAATATTTCCACTGGCTTACGGCTGTCGCCAGTAACATGCACAGCAATACTTCCACTGGCTTACGGCTGTCGCCAGTAACATGCACAGCAATACTTACACTGGCTTATGGCTGTCGCCAGTCATTTCTGGTGTCTCCACCGGCTCGGGGGTCTCTCTGATCACACATATCCATTTTAGGGCAGATTCATTTACCTGACGTGGCTCCTATGAGCTCAGGGTTACAACCCCCCCCCCACTTCCCCTCCCTGTCCCATTGCGGAGACCCACATAATCGAACTTAATAAGAAGCAATGTGCTTAAAGTGTTTTAAATGTGTTTAATGTAAAAGGTTGTGTTCTATGATGTTCTTAATGTGTTTAAAGTAAAAGGTTGTGTTCTAAGATGTTTTAAATGTGATTAAAAGTAAAAGGTTGTGTTCTATGATGTTTTAAATGTGTTTAAAAGTAAAAGGTTGTGTTCTAAGATGTTTTTAATGTGTTTAAAAGTAAAAGGTTGTGTTCTATGATGTTTTAAATGTGTTTAAAAGTAAAAGGTTGTGTTCTAAGATGTTCTTAATGTGTTTAAAAGTAAAAGGCTGTGTTCTAAAATGTCCTTATTGTGTTTAAAAGTAAAAGGTTGTGCTCTAGGATGTTTTAATGGTGTAAAACTGGGATGAATGATATACCTCACGGTGGACGACCCTTAATGCGCAGTCTCAGTACTGGACTAAAGTCATCATAATGAGGTCTATTTATTTTGTCTTTATTGAGAGACTAATTTTTATCGACCTAACCATTACAACTGGGGCTCCTGGGGAGGGGGGCGGTAGGGTGGGGGGGGGGATATTAAAATGAAAAAGCATGCCATAAAAAATATAATTCTGATTGAAAGAGGAGCAGATAGAAATAGTGATGGTTGGTTGATGTGTGTGTTACGTTGATTGTGTGTGTGTGTCTGTGTGGAGGCTTTTCTTTTGATATATTTTGTTATTTTATAACGTCAATGTTATATGGTAAATTTCCTGATGATGGTATTTCTAAATCAATAGTGGATCCAATCAATAAATATATAAAAAAAATTTGTTAAATCAACTGAATATTTGAATTATTGAAATGAAGTAATGTCAAACACAAAAAAGTTGTTTGTGTATTTGTTACCGGCAAAGTGTGAAATGCCGGCATTCTATAGAATGCCTAGGCATTGTATAGAATGACTAGTGTAGTTTTGGCAAAGTATAAATTTTTTAAATTTTGCATACTTTTACATCATGGTTTGCATCCTCATGCATGTCTTCTGCAGAAATTGCTGTCTCTTGCATTCCTTCATCTCTGTCTATCTGCTCGTGTGTTGTTTGTATGTTCTGTATTCTTTTTTCGAGGTATTCCTCTGTTTCCATATCTTGTAAAACATCATCGGGTAGGGACGACGTTGTGAGGCCTATTTTAGCTTTGCAGCCAAAGAGTGCTTCGTATGGTGATCTTTCATCCCAGAATGAAAAGCTCTGTTCTTCATGAGTTGCACGAACCGTAACCCCTCACTCCAGCGGCCAGTTTTTCCATCTTGCATTCAAACACACAACATATTTTCGATGTCCTGGTTAGCTCTTTCGACGCTCCCCTGGCTTTGTGAGTGGTGCGGCTTACCATGAACGATCTTCAAGGTGGGGCAGTATTCCTTTTAAGCTGCTTACCACACTGTTTGCAAATTATCTGCCGTTATCGGACTGTATAATTGTTGGAGCACCAAGCAACGTAAATATGTCTACGAGCTGGTAGGCTACTTCTTCTGCCCTCTTTGTCTTCGGGGCCCTGAGAACCACGAACTTGGTGAGATGATATTGATACACCATTATAAACTTGTATTCCCCATCAGGATGGGATTGAAAGTCGATGAGATCGACCTGACAACGGGAGTTGAATTTTGAAAAAAAACCATTGGCTTGACTACAATGCCTTTTTTGACGCCTTTTTGTTTTTTCTGGCAAGTTTCACAAAGGTTAACATACAGTTCAATACCATGACGTGTAATGTTCTTGTATTTGGGTGATAGTTCTTTCAACATTCTGTCCCGTCCTCCCTGACCAATAGCCAAATGGGCATTATGAAGTACGTCAAATAACTCAGAGTCCGCGACGTAAAACTGAATGGCACACACACCTTCTTTTTCCACCATCATGACATCATAGTGTTTCACCAGCCAATAGTTACATACTTTGCCGAACGGGAACTCGGCATTCTATAGAATCCCTAGGCAATGTATGAAATAGCAATTTATTTCATACTTTGCCTGAAAAATTCAGGCATTCTATACATTGCCTAGTCATTCTATAGAATGCCGGATTTCACACTTTGCCGGTAACATATTCACCTCGCTCAGAACCTTTAGAAATTTATATAAATTTTATTTTAAAAAAATAAACGTAATAAAATACAAACTAGCCAGGATACAACCAAGATCCGATATTGATCCGATTGGTTGATTTTTTTGTTTTTGTTTTTTAATACATTCAATGTTATTGTGTTTATTTTTTTCATTGTTCCATCTTTTGAACCCTTTCTTATAACAATGCCAACCAAGAGAAAGAACAAAAACACGCCCTGCAGTCTATGCATCTGCTAAATATTTTACATGTAGCCATGGATACCTTTGAACTCTGTGTCTATATTGTCAACCAGCTGGTTTGATATGTTTGAGTTTTATAATGGGTTCATTCATTGGTTTTTTTTTTTTTTGCTGTTGTTGATTTTTTAGATAAAATAATTCGATCTCACGTGATGTTCAATGGTTTATTTAGACTGTCATAGTCAATATCAAACGGAAAAACATAAAGCGGCGGCGGAAACTGACTGATAGATCAACTTTGTGTAGATAGACTGGGTGTAGATAGATAAACTGGATGTAGATAGATAAACTGGGTGTATATAGACTGGTTGTAGATAGTTAAACTGTGTGTATATAGATATGTAGAGAGTCAGATTGTAATATAGACAGGTGTATAGATATTTTAATCAAGATGAATGGAACAGTTGACTCAATTTACTTTGTTTTGTTTATCTGCTAATACCATTATATTAATAAAATGATTTTCAACAGTTAAATTAAATATCTTAGGGGCCGTCACTTTTATACGTCAACAAAATGGAGGGGGGAGAGGGTCTGAAAAGTTTTAACAGATGTTGACATGGGAAGGTCAATTGGTCAACAACAGCTGTTTTCTAGACTTGAAAGTCAATTGGTCAACAACAGCTGTTTTCTAGAGTTGAAAGTAAATTAGTCAACAACAGCTGTTTTCTAGAGTTGAAAGTCAATTGGTCAACAACAGCTGTTTTCTAGACTTGAAAGTCAATTGGTCAACAACAGCTGTTTTCTAGAGTTGAAAGTAAATTGGTCAACAACAGCTGTTTTCTAGACTTGAAAGTCAATTGGTCAACAACAGCTGTTTTCTAGACTTGAAAGTAAATTGGTCAACAATAGCTGTTTTCTAGAGTTGAAAGTAAATTGGTCAACAATAGATGTTTTCTAGAGTTGAAAGTAAATTGGTCAACAATAGATGTTTTCTAGAGTTGAAAGTAAATTGGTCAACAATAGATGTTTTCTAGAGTTGAAAGTAAATAGCTGTTTTCTAGAAAAATAAAGTCTGGATTAGTTCGTGAACTAAAACTTTGAAGTTATTTGAAATGCGCTTAGCTAGTAAAACATCTTTTAAAATGTACTTGTACAGCTCTATAAATATGTTGTTGTTGTTATTAGTTTGTATGCTATAGCCAACTGCGTAAAATATGACCATGTTACATAGCAGGGAGTCTTCAGTCAGTCAATGACAGCAACACTATGTTGTTGTTGTTGTTATTAGTTTGTATACTATAGCCAGCTGCGTAAAATATGACCATGTTACATAGCAGGGCGTCTTCAGTCAATGACAGCCACACTCTGTTGTTGTTGTTTTTTATCTCCTAAAAAAACCCGAGTCACACAGAAGTCACTCTGATATCTAAGGGAAGCCCTGCTTCAAAATATTTGAAGGGAACCCTCATTAACACAATAATTCCCCTTGTCTGAGGCCTGTGAACCTGAGGGCCCGTGCCACCTTTGTTTATCCTACTGCCTTTAAGAATAATTACAACTAACAATGTTTAAAATGTTTCTATATGTGCAATTATCATATTTTAGTGTATTCTATATTACTTGCAGTACCCTACAAAACCTTTGCATAGAGTTACATCCCCTTAGGCTTGATCGGTGGGCTGTTTTATTTTTGGTTTCGGACAGATCCGATTTTTTCATGATATTATTACAATTTAAAAGATTCGGGCATGACGCTATTTTGAATTCTTGTTTTCCGCTTTTGATTCAATGCAGAACCCAGACCGCTATTATTATATAATTATATAATAATAATAATTTGCTGCAACGAGAGGGTGGGGGTATTTATGAGTGTTACATGTAAAAGTGTATTCTATATTCTTGTTACACTAAAAGGGGGGGGGAGGGGTCGAGAAGAGTGTTATATTGGGTAGGGTATGTTTTGTTTTATATGTTTGTGCTATTAAAATTTCTTTTCCAATGGTGCGGAGGTGGGGGAATTCGACATAGTTTTACGGGGGGGGGGGAGGTAAATGTGATAAAATGGTAAAATATCTTGACGTAAAATGTGTACAACCCTTACACAAGGCTCTTTCTGTGTGAGTGTGTGTTGAGTGTATGTGTGAGTGTGTTTGTGAGTGTGTGTATGAGTGTGTGCGCGAGTGTATGTGTGAATTTGTTTGTGAGTGTGTGTGTATGTGTGTGTCGGTGTCAGTCTGTGTATTGGCTTGTGTGTATGCGTACGTCATGATCAGACGGAGCGAAACATATTAAGTTTTTCATAAATATGGTAAAACGTCTCACAATAATCACGGATTATCACACGATTTCCATAAAAAGTACATATCATTATTATCTAATAAAAACTATATATTTTTATATTATATGTTTATTTATTTATTTCACCATTTTTTTATTATTTGTTTCTCATAAGTTGTAGATACAAGGAGACACTCAAAGCATAACAAACCAAACAAAAACAAATTAAGTATTGAATTATAAAGAACAGTATCAATATGTAATTGTCACTTCTTAATTAAAATTCTACATAGACTCAATCACAGATTGTAAATTGAACACAATGTTTAACTCTTTGAGGATCTGTGAAGCCCTTTTAAATGTTCGCTGTTAACCACTTCGATCCTATAAACCAAGGTTTTTGGCAGTACCCTTCTTTCATCACGTGACCTGAAAAATTCCCATGTTTCTTAATAAATATCAAATCCCGAGCACTTGAATCGGCAGTCTCGCGCTGTTCCTTCCTTGGTCTTTTTGGATAACATCCTACCAGACGTCATGTCGGACTTCTGCCACCAGACAACGATACTCTTACAAGTCTGATACAATTCCTGGTTTAAAAAAAACTTAATATTTAAATTAAAGCAAACATATTCCGTTGCTCTTTGTTCCCATTGGTGGAAAGAATCAGGTCCCTGTGTATACTCTCTGAGTCCTCATCGTTACCTTTGACCTGACCCCGCCCCTCCCATGTATGTAAGTTTAAATGTTTGAATCATATGATTATGATTTATTTGTATTTTTTTTTAACTTCCACTTTGAATTATATGTTATAAATTAGATCTAGGCAACTATTGTAGTATGAGATAAGAAAGTTGGGCCAGAGAATCACTGTGAATAATTTAAGGGCGATAGTAAGGAATGAGTTGGCCCCGAGACGGGGGGGGGAGAGGGAGGAGGCCCTAAGAGGAACGATTGTTTGTTTGTTTGTTTGCTCACAAAGGCCCACAGACCTTACCCCTATATTTCTGTAAGTGTGTAAATCAAAATCCTGACCTATGATTCAACAGTGATTTACTTGAACGTACTACTCAGATTGCCCTGTATCATGGCTGTGCACCCCCCCCCCTCCCAACCGTCTATACTGTGACGTGTTGGCTTAAAGTCCTGGCATTGCGCGCCACAAATACCAGAGTGATATAACTGACATAAGACTAGAGAGCCAAACTTCCCCCTGCTGGGATTAGACGTGATCAAAGCGTGAATATAAAGATCAATGTTTGCATTTGGAGTTACTTCCCACGTAATACCTCGCCAAATTTTTTTTTATTATTTATTCTTATTTTATGATTTTTTTCCTTGTAGCAATGGGTTGAACAAACAACTAAATAAATATATCAGCAGTGTTGGTTCTTATGTGTTTCTTATTCATGGATTTATTAGAACAGACCCAAGGTAAGCAAGTGGATCAGATTCAATCTTCGGAAAGGAAACATTACAATGTTTTACGCTCAGGTTGGTCGTGCCCCAATACCGTTAGACTATGACCACAATGTAGCCACCATGACTGGTTCTTGTGTCCAGCAGGGAGTTCACCTGTGACGGTTTATTCAAATAATGTTTTGTTATTTTTTTTTTACCTTCCGTTAGGAAGATCTTAATAAGATATTAACATCATCTAGTAAATCTAGTAAGTCAGCAGCCATGTTTGTCGTAGAAGATTTAAACGGAATGAGTGTTCTAACCACAGAATATAAATGAGATTTATGCTGTGGCCAAGAATATAAATGATATATACCTTATGCTGTGTCGCAGAATATGAATGATATTTATTCTGTGACTTAAACTGTCTAGTAAATAATAAAAACCAACCGATAAGACCAAAGCGATTCGACATATACATATTTATATATAAATAGTTAAAATATCAGATATAGATCTCTCATTTTAGATAATCAAACTGTTTTATAATATACAGTGGGTATAGTAAAAATTTTATACATTTTGTTATAAACATATGATGTTCTTGATGATAAAGATGTTATTACTACACAGTCTGATTGTGTATTTCAACTTTAGACCACACAATGCATTCACAAATAAAATGTCGTGTATGTTGGTACAACAAACTAGCTGAGATTTTGTTTTAAATTGCTATCAGTATTATATATCATCATTATCTATCATTATTATCTAACATCATTATCTATCATTATTATCTATCATTTTATCTATCAACATTATCTATCATCATTATCTATCATCATTATCTATCATTATTATCTAGCATTATTATTTTATGTATCATTTTCAATATAGGCACGTTATAATCCTCCCTTCTCTAACAAAAAAAATTTTACTTATGTTTTTAAAAAAATGCATTTTGTTTACAACCAAGACTAACAATTTAACTAACATTAATTTAAATTAATGTATTTTTAATGTGTATTTGCAGGTGTTTAAACTCTGACGCAATGAACCGTACAAATACTGTTGTATAACACATTGACATTGACACAATGCCAAACTCTCGTCAGCCACGACCTCTGGGCCTGGACACGAAGCCTGCGGTCAAGAGCAAAGCTTTTAATGAATTCAATAAGACGAGGTCACACAAAATGGCTGATATGTCACCAGAAGCTAAGAAAGCGATGTTTTTAACCAAGATGGAAACTAAAGAGAACGCGAAAATAACCCAAGTCAACTTAACGAAGACGCTCAAATCAAAGGGACCCATGTCAAATAACATGCTAACGGGATTGGATCACCAAGCAGAAGCACGTCACTCCAGGCCGGCCCCTTCGTCCTTTGACTCTGGTATTAACGTCACGACGACCACACCATCGCGGAGCACTCTGTCGTACACGACGAAGACGTTCTCGGTCAGCGATCACAACGACAGCTGCGACAACTTCGGCGAAAGCAGCAGAAACAACGTTAACAGCGGCCTCGGTCGTCATTCTAAAGTGATGGCCCAGAGAGAAGGCGGCGACCACAGTGCCAGCCACGCAGATTTCTTTAAGAACGCCCGTGGCAGGGAAGATGGCCCGAACGGCCAAACGTCAGACAGCGAGAAGGACTGTGTCAAAGAGACCGTGGATGACAACGAAAACTATGCGACCAACACAGACTCGATGTTTCCGAGGAGTTTCGTCTTGGCGCTCGACAGGGCCTTGGAACAGCAGTGCATCCGTCGTCTTCAAGGGGACATCACCGACACAGTGGGTATTTCGGAAAAGGGAAAAGTCCGAGCTTTGAACGGCGGCCGACTCGCCAACGCCCAGGAAGTGGTGGTCAATGTGTGTCATGAAGACGACAAGGAGATCGTCTTTCACGATGATGACGACGAGAGCCTGGACACCGCCAAGACGATATCCCACATCCGGGTCAATATCTGGATGGAGTTTAACGAAGACTTTGAGCCAGAGCATGACACGGCTAGTGAATTAGATTACCCTACGATTATTAGCGACAAGGTGAACATAAGCAATCCCAAAGAACCGGCCGATTTGCTAAAAGTGACAAGCAAAGAAAGAAAGGCCTCCCGTGAAAGAAACGCTAAGTCATCGCTGAACAAAAACTTGGCAAAGAACCCAAAAAGTACCAATTCCACCAACGGGAAAGACAGCAATAACAATACCCGTAGCATCGGTAGTTCCCGTTCAAAGACTGGTACTAATTTGAGTTCACTAGACGCTTCTTCTAAGAATGGATCGGTTTTTACCGAAGATTCAAAGTTCAGCAAGACGTGGTCTAAAAAATCCGAGACTGGCTTTCGGAGACTTGCACAAAAGTAATTTATTATATCAGTGGTTCTCAAAATGTGAATCGCAAACTGATTTGAAGTGAGTCGCCAAATGGGTTCATGATGATTTGACCGGGAATATGTGCACTCATTTTAGCTTTTCTTTCTATCCTAATTTTTCTTTACTACAGGTGGGTCGCGAAAAAGGAAATAGGTTTCTTATTTTGTCGCGAATAGCAAAAATTTGAGCACCATTGTATTTTATCATTAATTCAGTGCATTTAAAGACTTTCTAAACCAAGGTTGATTGAAAAGTATTACATTTTGATTTATTTATATTTTTAAAGAAATATTTAACTGGTAACATTTATCTATATTTTCACTATACGGTGTATTTAAATATCATACTATGTTCAACAATATTTAATCACTGGCAACATTAAAGGGATCTTGAGGGTCGGGGTAGGCTTTATATTACCCCATCCCACATTCCCAATAGGAGTTAAAGTGTTTATTTTATTAAACATTTTCTGGGAAGGCCTTTGGAAATAATTCTAATGTAAGGCCGGTCCTGACCTAATGTAAGGCCGGTCCTGACCTAATGTAAGGCCGGTCCTGACCTAATGTAAGGCCAGTCCTGACCTAATGTAAGGCCGGTCCTGACCTAATGTAAGGCCGGTCCTGACCTAATGTAAGGCCGGTCCTGACCTAATGTATTATTTGCTTACAGAGTGGACATTTGTTTTCTCCATTATTGTGTTGTTGTTTTTTTCATTTTAATATTTTGTATAATGTTCAATTGTATTTTTTTCTTCTATTGTTAATGTGATGAATTGGTATTTCGTTGACATGTATTTTATGTCATCAACATGTCTCTCTACACATCATAAAACTTATCAATCCTGTGATGTTGTTGTTTTTCAGCCAGCATACGTGTCCGGGTATTTATTTACCTTGACATTGTTGTATTCAGCTGGACACTATGACATCTACATCACTACCGTCCATTCATTCAGTGGCACCTCATGTCCCGCATAGAGGGGAATAGAGGGGAAATGGGGGGCGGGCTGCTTGCGATAGGAACATATCACAAACTTATACACAAACTAAACGTTTGATCAGATGCGATAGGAACATATCACAAACTTATACACAAACTAAACGTTTGATCAGATGCGATAGGAACATATCACAAACTTATACACAAACTAAACGTTTGATCAGAGGCAAAAAAAAAAAGAAGGGAGGGGGTACAAAATATGACCCTCGCCCCTGGCGTATTACTGGAGCCGCCTATATCTCTCCTGAGTGGTTATTTTATTCCGACTTTTTTCTTCAGGCGGTTTTTCCTCTGCATTCTTCTGTGTATTACCTTTGATACACATTTGAACTGTTTCTTATATTGTTAGTTCTCAAACTTTTGCGATTTGCGACCCACTGAGACACTTGATCGGTTTTCGCGATCCACTTCTGAAAAAAAAAAGGATAAAAGAAAGTAGAGTTGTAAAGATCTGTACACATTCTCGACTATAATAATTGGCGGCCCACTTCAAAACAGCTCACGACCCATCCAGGGCTGCAATCAGTGGCGCAGCCAACAAAAAATACTGTGGGGTGGGGGGGGCGCTCACATTATGAAAAAAGACAGTTTGACAGTCTTTTTTGTTACTTTATAACATTAATTATGTTTTGATGATTTGGTCTGGTTACGCCACTGGCTGCGATCCACACTTTATAGACCCGCTGTCCTATACTATAGCCTGCCCTATGATAGTGGAAGGTTCTCTGTCCAGATTGTATTCACAATGTATGTTGATCTTCAGGCTTCACTTCCGGGTTTTATTTTGTATGTGGCAATCATCATTTTATTGTTAGAAGCCTGGTTTGTTTGTCTGTATTGTATTACAGATGTTTGTATCCATGGTGATAAACTGATTCTGCCAGTGACCTTGGTCTGGTATGGCCTTAATTTGCTTTAAATGGGCTTGACATTTCAGGCGAGGATCCAAAATTTCCAGATATTGCCAGAGACCCGCTCATGCTCCAAAGTTTTCTTGCAACGGTCCTGCTTCTTTTCATGTCCACAGTCATTACCTTCACCTTACCCGGATGTAAACATTTCGTCTTTCATATCACCGGTGCTACAGATGAATTATTTTATTCATTCATTTATATCGTATATCTTTTTTCTTCAGATTTGAAACAAACATCTATCTTACAGCTGATAAAAAATAAAATGGAAGTTTACTCACGAAATCATTTTGAAATAATCTGGAAGATTGAATTATTATTAGGGTTGAGATTGTCGCTATGGAATGTTTGGTTTTATATTGTGAATAGATTTTTTCAATGTACTTTAGGTTACAGTGGGGGAAAAAACAACAAGTCTTCGTAACTATTTACATTTTTAAAACGTCAAAACAAGTTTTAAACAGTCTCTTTACTTGTGACGAGTTCAACCAGATAATGGCCGACGCTGAGTTTATCTCTGGTCACACCCAACAAAATAAAAAGAGCCGCTTAGGCGTTGTACAAATAAATGTTGTTGTACATCTGAATACCAGCGATCATCGAGCGTATTGATCTGATGTTGTTATGATTGTAACTTTAAATATCAATACAAACTGTATGGTTCTATTTTACACTCACTGCTCTAGTGCAGTATTAAAAAAAATAAAACTATTTAATTTTTTTTTTTATATTTTTCTGTAGTAAAATGAACAAAACAAAACATGCAACTGTTATACAAGTGTGTTTGATTGGAATGTATTTGAATCTGTATTTTGAATGGAATGTATTTGAATCTGTATTTTGAATGGAATGTATTTGAATCTGTATTTTGAATGGAATGTATTTGAATCTGTATTTTGAATGGAATGTATTTGAATCTGTATTTTGAATGGAATGTATTTGAATCTGTATTTTGAATGGAATGTATTTGAATCTGTATTTTGAATGGAATGTATTCGAATGTGTATTTTGAATGGAATGTATTTGAATGTGTATATTGAATGTAATGTATTTGAATGTGTATTTTGAATGGAATGTATTCGAATGTGTATTTTGAATGGAATGTATTTGAATGTGTATTTTGAATGGAATGTATTTGAATGTGTATTTTGAATGGAATGTATTTGAATGTGTATTTTGAATGGAATGTATTTGAATGAAAAGTTTAAAAACAAAATATTGGATCATGGATTTAAAAACACAGTCGTATCCTTTTTATTTAATTTTTCATTTCCCTGGCAAAATAAATGTATATGTCTGTATTTTAATACTAGAGACTCATTGACCATAATTTCCATCATGGGTCTTTATCAGCCCCCGGGGGGAGAGAATTCTGTTTGTACAAACTGACATACAACATTGGAATAATTTGTTTGCATATTGGCTTGATATTTAGGATACATGTGTGCCAATGCGCTAAATGACTGAATCATTGAAATGTTTACAGACATAAAAAAAATTGCCCTTAGCCCTAATGGGCCATCAGGGCAGATGAAGTGTAGAATTCATCTGTTTCTATAACCTCAACATATGAAAGGGTTGTGTGGTTAGCACAACGCCCAGCCGCCTTTACTTCCCCAGCTTAAGTCAGGTACCCATTTAAAGCTGGGTGGACTTATGGGACGACTTTGCACCGAATTTCACCTGGAAAAATTTCATGGGCCTCACCGAGGTTCGAACCCAGGACTTTCAGGTCAACAGTCGAGTATCTACACCACTCGGCCATCCGTCCCACTTACAGACATAAATATAGTGTTTAATTAGCGGAACTTGGACGGACATATACTATGACCCTTCGGCTGGACAAAGAAAGGTCCGGGTATTTATTTGTTAGGGTGAAGATTACGTTTAATAAAGTTGCCACGAGGTGAAATACGATAGAGCTTCATTGAGCATAATGTGAATGTACCTTCTGATACCTGGTTGTGTGCTACGTGTTGTCAGTGTATTGATATGTTTGTGTGTGGAGATAGATATGTTCTTGTCAACACCTTTGTTCCTACATACTTATGCCTGCGTCATTCCATTGTGTTTGGCTACACATTTTTTTAATATATAGGGCTCATGTGTGTGTATGTATGTTTATGTCAATGGACATGTGATTCGTTAGGAGTGTCGTTTCTTTTAGAACAATGCACACCTCTTTACGTTCTCACTAACTCACGGAGGTTTTTCACTACATAAAGTCGTTCCTAGGCCATATACTGAGGTATCTGAGGGTAATGTAGCATCAGATTTAATACGTGAATATAAAGGTTATGGGAGATCACATTTTTTACTAGAAAGGGAGGGTGGTGACTGGTGGGTCAATGTAGTCACATACATAGTTTGTCTACAATAGCGTTAATGTGGTCACATAGTTTGCATAGAAAGGAGTCAATGAGGTTACGTAGTTGCCTGCAATAGGATCAATGTAATCACCTAGTTTGCCTAGAAAGGGGTCAATGTGGTCACATAGTTTGCCTAGAAAGGGGTCAATGTGGTCACATAGTTTGCCTACAATAGGGTCAATGAGGTCACATAGTTTGCCTACAATAGGGTCAATGAGGTCACATAGTTTGCCTACAATAGGGTCAATGTGGTCACATAGTTTGCCTAGAAAGGGGTCAATGTGGTCACATAGTTTGCTTAGAAAGGGGTCAATGTGGTCACATAGTTTGCTTAGAAGGAGGGGGGGGGCAAGTTGTCAAATTAATTGTCCTTCGATAAGATCGATTCTGAATCCGCCCCTGTTATCGGTGTAAATAACAGTGTGCACATGTTTTATGTCCCTACACAACAAGTTAGGCCTCACGGAATGTATGATACACGTAGTTGGCATGTATGATACATGTGTTGGCATTATGATACATGTACGGTACATGTAGTTGGCATGTATGATATATGTAGTTGGCGTGTGTGATACATGTAGTTGGCATGAATGTTTACACCACGACAGTCAACGTTCATTGTTTATTCTTTAATTATTCACTTTTTAAAATTATTATGATACATTCAGTCCGACGCATTCAGTGCTTTCATACATTTGTTATTTATAAAGTATCGTTGGACTCCATTTTTTGCACACGTCTTAATTGAGTTCATCTGATTGAATGGACTTTATCTGCTTTCATTTTATTTTGTTTTTATTTAATGCTTTCTTCATGTTGTTTGTTATTTTGAAGACCAAAATATGAAACACGTCTGAGACAAGTTTCATTGTTTTATTTATTAATCTCTCATTATGTTGATTTATGGATAAAGTTTAAACCATAAACTGAAGATATATCTATATTTGACTAAACTTTAAATAAATAAATGAGTTGTGCAACCTTTGGTCATTGTTGTTATTGATTTCTTGTTGTTTGTTTGTTGTCAGGATTACTTTGCTGTAAAAAAATAAAACATGTACGTCATGGAGAAATCTAAGCCTTTGCTACTATAAATAAATCACGTGACAGAAAGAAACATACCAATCGCCAACAACAACAGACTGACATGCAGTGGCGCAACCAGCAAAAAATGCTGGGGGAGGGGGGGAGCTCACATTTTGAAAAAAGACAAAAGCCCGCCGCAGTCGAAAATTTTTTTTTAACTCTTCGAATCAAAACTAAAAATTATAATTAATAAAGAATTAAGGATAGAACAGATTATTATTATTATGAGTTTGACATGCGTATCAGTCAAAGACATTAAGAAACCTGTTGTGTCCCTTGCATGACCCAATATATTGATGCATTACAATTCATGGATTATTTCTCAAATTTAGACTTTATTTTCAATGCAAATTGCGGGCCAGTTCAAATTTATTTCCAAATATTTCTGAATGTCAAAACCCCATTTGATAAATTTAAAAAAATATATTGAACATTCCGACCAACTGGCATAGGCCTACATTGTTTAGGTAATGTAATTAGTAAATGAGTAATCATATTACATGTTAAACCAACATAATGGAGTCAGCACATATTACAGATTAAACCGACATAATGGAGTCAGCACATATTACAGATTAAACCAACATAATGGAGTCAGCACATAGTACAGATTAAACCAACATAATGGAGTCAGTTTTATCTCATATTTATTCTCCCATCTTAGAGTTCCCCCATCCAGTCGATTTCTCTTCTTTCTCCTGATTCACCCAATGACAGGTTGAGCAGACTTCAATTTGTTAATGAGTAAATAATTGAAACAGTTTCCCGCCATTCACTATCGACTGCACTATATTTCATTGAGCTATGGTGAAAGTCAATATTTGATTTTCTTTTAGAGACTCATATCTGAACAAACTATCGCAGGAGTAGACTTTTGGGGTCAGTGAGTAGAATTGTAACACATTAGGTGACTGTGTCATTGGGTGGTACAGTAGACTGTTAGGGTCGGTGAGTAGAATTGTAACACATTAGGTGACTGTGTCATTGGATGGTACGGTAGACTGTTGGGGTCAGTGAATAGAATTGTAACACATTAGGTGACTGTGTCATTGTGTGGTACAGTAGACTGTTGCGGTCAGAGAGTAGAATTGTAGCACATTAGGTGACTGTGTCATTGCAGGAGTATATAAATATATAGTATCACACCGATTATCCAAATTTATATTATCACACCATCACTCAAATAAACCAACAGCCAAATAATATCACAACCATTCACAGCCATCACCGAAATATATAATCTCACAGCCATAACCCTTACTTATAATTTCACACCTATTCACAGCCATCACCGAAATATATAATCTCACAGCCATTCACAGCCATGACTTTAATACCCAATCCGGCTTTTGAGAACTACGTAAGTTAACATTAAAATCTGTACAGTATTATTATAGCAACGGACAAGCTGATGAGTGTTGTGTTCCCGGTACATACAAACTAGGCAACCACCTAGAAACCCTCCTCACTACTAAATGGGCCCAGTACAAAGTCCTACTAAACTACATGATGTTACTGCTGCTGATGGCCCTAAAGTCCCAAATTACGTTCCTACAATGGAGGTAAACATAAATTTGAATTATGTGTAGTTTTAAAAGGTTGGTTTTTTTTAATTTGTCAACTAAATTTTGCATAGAAAATGTTTTATATTTTATTTTGTTTCAGTTCTTTTATTTCTGTCAATATGTATAATCTTTTTTGAGGCGACTTTCCCGTTTTTGTTGTTTATGTTATTTTTATTTTTACTTGTATTCAATATAATAAGAAAATGTACCGATCTACCATAAGTCTTTTTAAATTTTTTTTTAAACAAAATATTCCCAAATTCAAAAATTAAATAACAAGTACGAACAACACGAAAGCGCTAACTCCTTTCCAGAATGAAATATTATGCACTTTTTTAATAAAGGGCATAACAATAATTCAGTAAAACAGGAACACTTTGTTGAATTTCTCTTTTTTTTTTATTACATTCTTACAAGAAAGAAAACAAATAAATATTGCAGTAATAGTTTGGTCTAAGTTGTGACAATAGTCATTGTTTTATTTATAAAGATGAACAAAATGTGCAAGTCAGCGATTGAGTTCATTGACTTGAAATTTGACTCTTTTGATCAAATATATTGTATCTGATAAGGTCAATATTGATTACTCTGATAAACATGTAGGACAAAGTCCTTTACAACAAATACCTGTACAGGGAATGTTTTGATTAATATTTGATATTATGTTGTGGCTAACCATAGTTACCAAATAATAGGACATTATAAAAATAAAGAAGATTCTAAATAATTTAACTGTTATCTTTAATTTTATTTTTAACAAGAGTCTTGCTCTTACTTCAAATGTTGTACTTGAACACTTTAAAATGAAAAGTATTTGGGGGGACGTATCAATTGCGTTATGATTTGTTAGTTTTTCTGTTGGAAATAATTCCGATAGATTTGAGCTTTGTCTGTAGTAAAAGAGAATACAAGGTGTTGAGCAGTTGTCATGGAAACAAAAATCTGCTGGCACAATGGTTCTCATCAGCGGCGTAGCGTGGGTATCGGCCGCCCAGGGCGGAAGACGATTTTGCCGCCCTCTCATTTAGGTATTTCAATTTAATCTATACATTTTTGCCGCCCCCCCCCCTAAAAAGTAATAAAAAGTGCCGCCCGGTGCGGACCGCACCCCCCGCCACTGGTTCTCATACATTTGCATTTCGCGCCCTATTATGAAAACTGCTTGTCAGCCATTCCACGGTGACTCACGGGACAGATGATGAACTTATAAATTAAATATTCAATTAAGTACTAGAATATTTGCATTGATTATGATACATAGTTTATAATCCAATAAAATAACATTTGCTGACTAGCCACCTTTTCCAACTTTAGAATGAAATAAATAAGCGTGACTAACGGGACAAAAAATAAACATGCACTTGAGGGTAAGCAACTTAGTTAATGCAACTGCATAATCCATCTGAAGCACTGCAGACGTGGATGATAACAGCATGGCATCTTCTTTATCCTTTTCATAAGATGCTTCTTGCTTTCGCTTTATGTAGCAGTGTTTGAAATACTGTGCCTCCATATTTATGATATACCCAATAAATTCATTGACTGTTCCACTGATTAACTTTTTGACCAATCTGTTGTTCACTGATTGCCAATTCTGCCAGGAAATGTGTTTTGACTTCTTTTCATTAGCAATCTTGTATTTACTGTCAAACCCACAATTGTTGTTATTGCAAGAACAAAACCATCAGTTCTCGTTATTAGGATCACATAGACAGTTTCCGCAGAAGTCGGTAGAGTACATGGGTACTTCTAGTATGGAATTGTGCAGAGCAGACACAGCTAGTATGAAGTTCTGGTGATATTGACACTGACAAACATTCTGTGGTGTCTGAGAACTCAGCAGAACATTATGTTTACATCAATCGTTTATTAGGATTTTAACTTTTATTTTGCATCAGCAGGAAGAATATGTTTTTTTTAAACTTAGGTTTTTGGGTAAAATTTGTAAACACATTTGAAAGCAAATTGCAGTACAAAAATTGAATTAATGTTTGAAATTTACTTTTTTTTTAATTTTTTGCGATTGTGACTTTTTACGTTTTTTATATAAAAATTGAAAATTGTTCAGAAAAACAACTGAAACATAAACAAATATGGCGACTTGACCAATATTGTCTATAAAAATGAAAGAAAAAAGTGAGTAAGACGGGACATACACAAGTAAATAAAAATGCCCAACATTCAGTAGAAGCTCTTATATTGCACGTGACTCACAAGACACACCTTTGTTAATAATTTAAATTTTGTTATTCTACGTTAAAGTCTACCTACCTTTGCCTAAAGAACAATCAGTTAAAATACTAAAACAAAATAACATATTAAGCCTTAAGTAAATAAACAATGGAATGCAGAATAAACTAGAATATATTTTACCGTGACTCACGGGACCAAAAATTAGATAGATTTTAAATTCCACTACAGATAGCAAAACAATGAAAGTGAATAAATTATAGGTATAAACTAGTTCTTTTTTATGTTAGCAATTCATATGATTCCGCAATTTGATTAGAACAAATGAAATGTGTACATAAAGAAGTGGAAAAACTCATAATTGTGATAGTTGTATTTATTATAAATATTATTTTCAACAAGTCTTATAACGTTACTGTTTATCACTGCATATTATGATAGACTAGAATGTAATCTTTCAGAAAATGTATAGTTTTCCTATGCTAGTGCAATTTGAAAAAATACTGTTGCTGTTTACATTTGTGTGGAATGGCTGTTGTGTTTTTTCGCGACCCGACAGAAAAAAAAACTTGAATTCGCGATCGAGTTGTAAGGGTAAACCACGATTTAAAAAAAAAGAGTATAAAACAGTCTATAGTTACTGAGTTCTATTATACTTTGTTCTAAGCCAGTGATCGGCAACCTCTTGAGACGGAAGAGACAAAAGTTATAGTTTACAATTTTCTCAGTTTTTAAAGAGCCACTAAAATTGTTGTTTCAATATTATGGTATTTGATTAGGAATAGGTATATAAAATAATACAACTATTATTATTTGCACATGGAACTGGGAGGCCGCAATTTGACATCGAAAGAGTCGCATGCGGCTCGCGAGCCTAGGTTGCCGACCCCTGTACTAAGCTGTGTATAATAAATAAAAAAAAACTGTCATGTTACTACCTGGTGAGAAAATCTATTTATAGACATTACAACACTTCCGTCAACAAGAATGTTGTGGTTGTGGCAGAATTTGGTAGACAGACCGTGAACAATTGACTGCTGACAACTAGTACGTTAGTAGCCATAATGGATTAATGGCGGCTGTAGGAGTGGTTAATGGTGGCCGTGAAAAGAAGAAAATAAATATTTCTTCCTAAATTTGTAGATTGAAATCATCCTGGCAGCCATCTTAGCTAGGATAAAATTTCAGTGCGAAAACATTGTACACCCCTCAGTAGGTGCCATGCTACAATCAGTCTTTACACTTAGCATGTAACACATCCACCTGTAAGGCATGCCTCACACCTACAAGTAATGCATGCCCTACACCCGACTGTGTAGCACGTTCCTCACTCAAGTATGTAGCATGTCCCACGCCCCCTGTGGAGAATGTCCCAGTTGTCCCACCCCAACTTTGGAGCATGTTTCACGCCAACTGTGGAGTATGTCCCACCCCAACTGTGGAGTATGTCCCACGCCAACTGTGGAGCTTGTCCCATCCCAACTGTGGAGCACCTGCCACGCCTGCCTGTGGAGCATGTCCCTCCCCCAGCTGTGGAGCATGTCCCACGCCAACTGTGGAGTATGCCCCACGCCAACTGTGGAGCATGTCCCACGCCCACTGTGGAGCATGTCCCACGCCAACTGTGGAGTATGTCCCACCCCAACTGTGGAGCATGTCCCACGCCAACTGTGGAGCATGTCCCACGCCAACTGTGGAGTATGTCCCACCCCAACTGTGGAGTATGTCCCACGCCAACTGTGGAGCATGTCCCACGCCAACTGTGGAGCATGTCCCATCCCAACTGTGGAGCATATCCCATCCCAACTGTGGAGCACCTGCCACGCCCGCCTGTGGAGCATGTCCCTCGTCCAACTGTGGAGCATGTCCCATCCCAACTGTGGAGCACCTGCCACGCCTGCCTGTGGAGCATGTCCCTCGCCCAACTGTGGGGCATGTCCCACCCCAACTGTGGAGCATGTCCCACCCCAACTGTGGAGCATGTCCCACCCCAACTGTGGAGCATGCCCCACCCCAACTGTGGAGCACGTCCCACCCCAACTGTGGAGCAAGGCCCACGCCCGCCTGTGGAGCATGTGCCTCTACTTAATATAACAAAACAATGGATTGTATTATAAGCCAGCATATTATAACTCTACAATTAAGCAATCATCGAAAAACAATAACCTCAGCTCAAAGCTCAATTCAATCAATAAAGTCAAGTGCTATAGACTGTACATGGAACACAGTCCTCCCTGCAGCAGGTAAGTGTAAACACTTCTTAATCAAAGACGCGGAAAACATTTGGGGAGGGGGGGGGGAAATTACTACTCGAGGCGTCCGGTGACGTGGAACTTGATAAATCTCTGGAGTCACGTGACCCATTCCAGGAAGTCTTAATCACCCCTCTCCCACCCCACACTGCTGAGGTGTTCCGTTGTACTGTAGATATGACAGGGCTATTGGATACCAGGTAAAGATTATTGGATATCCATGGGCTTATGGTGTTATATTGTATCGGCCATATGATTGCATTTTGGAGTAAAGCATAATTTGGGTAAAATGAATTTCAATATTTCTTCAGTGTACCCCTCATAAATAGTGGCTTTGGTTTTGTATTATTATTTTTTCGATATTTATTTACAGCCTTCTGTCTTAAACTAATAGTTCATAAAACGGAATATTTATGACAGGTAAACCACAGGGTGAACCTTTTGTGACAGGCAGAAGAAACTTAAACGTTATTAGATCACTTGTTTCATTTATATTTTTGGCGAATCTTTTCCAATAAATAATTCTCCACGTTATTATTATTATTATTATTAATTAAAAGATGTTGTAAACAATAAACAACTCTGATAAAAAGTATTATTGGCCAGCACACTGTGTGTAAGTATATTATGTACTATTGGCACGCACACTGTGTGTAAGTATATTGTGTATTATTGGCACGCACACTGTGTGTAAGTATATTGTGTATTATTGGCACGCACACTGTGTGTAAGTATATTATGTACTATTGGCCAGCACACTGTGTGTAAGTATCTTATGATATTGTATTGTGAGCGTCGTGTGACTCTTAACGTATTGTCGGCCGTGTCGCGGGTTTTTATCCGGCTAACTGCGTCCCCCACCTCCCATTCAGCTCAACGATTATTGCATAAGTTTGTGAAATCCAGAGTCATTTGCAGGGTATGTGCTGCAGTGGCGTCGATAACAACTTGAAGTTCCAAAAATATTTGGGGGAAGGAGGGTGTCCCAGTGAGGACGCCAGTTTGGGGGAGGGGAAGACTTGGCGGGCAAGGGGGGGGGGGGTCACAAAACGTCTAAGTCTGGTGTGGGCAAACTTTTTCGACCGCGGACCACAATAGTTTAAACTTCACAGAAAGACGTGATCCACTGCATATAGAATATTGATTAGATAGAAATTAGTTTGAAATGTTGACAATTGACATTTGGTAGTGAAAGTCATTGGCAGTTTGTGTATTCATTATAACGGCTCTGTTTGCATGTATTTATTTGAATGACATTTCATCCATACAGGTACTTAATTTATTGACACTTTATCCTTACAGATACTTAATTGATTGACATCGTATCCTTACAGGCAGGCCCGTAGCCAGAGGGGGCTGGGGGGGGGCTGAGCCCCCCCCCCCCTGCATGACCTGAGCCCCCCGTGAATGATTTGAGTTTTTTTGACAAAGTTTTAATAATAACGGCTATAAAACATCAATAATTTTGTTTAATAAATCAATAATAATAAAAACTGAAAAGTTTATATTTTGGCAATCATTCAGGCTATTTATATATACTTAAATATATAGCTTATCTAATTTTTGGGAATAAAAGATTGAATCTTATTGAAGTTCAATTCTGGGTATTTTGGGCAGCATTGGCATTTGGTGCTTCAACAGCCGTGTGTGACAGCAGTTTCTCAACCCTCACATGAATGCTCACCCCATATCGCAGATCAATGTTACAAAAGCGTCTAAGCAATCTTTTCCTGCTTGCATTTGAAAAAGATTTAACAGACAATCTGAATGCTGAAGCATTTTTAGGTAAATTCAGTGCTAAATCTAGGCCCGTAGCCAGGTCAAAGTAAGCAGGGAGGCACCAATACCCAGCAAGGGGGCACCTTTACTTTTTCTTTATTTTTTTCCTCTTTTTCTTCTTTTTTTAAGTGGGGGGTACTCCACACCTAGCGGGGGGGGGGGGCACGGCCCCCAGTGCCCCCTTGGCTACGGGGCTGGTTAAACCACGAAGTTTGCAAATTTGAAAGGTATAATAATATAAGTTCGCAACCAGTGCCGACGAGTGGGGGGGGGGGCAGGGGGGACAATGCCCAGGGGCCCGGCGAGTTTTAGGGCCGGACTGAGCTGGCCAATCAACTTTTTAAAATATTAATATCAGCCCAGGGGCCCGAAATTTCTGTCGATGGGCCTGTTCGCAGCCTTGTAATAGTTTTATATATTGATATCTTCTGAGAACAACTGGCAACTTAAATAAGTTAATAAAATAACATTGGCTTCTGATTTCATTTTTATACATATGTATAATAAAATAATAAAGTACAAACTCCGTGATTTCTGAGTGATGTTATTTAATTAGCAAATTTACTTTTTAGCAGAATTAATTTTATTTTAAATTGAATAATTGCGACTGTTGTTGTTGATAGATCTGTTCTTTGTTCTCAATACTTTATAAAAAATATCACACAAATAGCTAAGCTTTGTTCATGCATCTTTGTTGTTCTTCCCGGGTTGTACGTTAAACAAAAAGTATAATAATATAAATCAGGTATCTATTGTGTAACAATTGTGTAGCAGAACTATTGGTCAATATATTTATAACAGGAATCAGAAATTGCTCAGCCTCAATAAATTTTTATCATTAAAACTCTTTACTATTTAAATTATTTTTAACAAAACTGCAACATGCCATGCATTATTGAAACGTAGTTAAAATAGCTAAACAATCGGTACTAAAATGCACCATTCCAGATATGGAACTGCAAAAAATTTCTTGGGGAGGGGACTCACTGAGATCTCCTCCCCAAACCCCTCCTCTCCGTTCGCAAGCTTCGCGCCTCCATTTTTGCCCCCTCCCCCCCCCCCCCCGTTATCGCAAGTTTAGGCAAGACATCATTAAATTATCATATTATTTTTTGTTCAAAGACCAATTTTCAACAATGAAAACAGTTCCCCCCCCCCCGTCAAAGTTGTCTAGATCCGCCCCGATCATTTCTTCGGCACTCCCCCCCCCCCCGAAAAAAATTTCTTCGCCCCCCCGAAAATGTCTTCGGCCCCCCCAATCCAATATTCCTGGCTACGGGCCTGCTTACAGGTAAGTAATTGGTTAACATCTTATCCTTACAGGTACTTAATTGAATAACATCTTATCTTTACAGGTACTTAATTGAATAGCATTCTTATAAGTACTTTATTGATTGACATCTTAACCTTACTGGTACATAATTGAATAACATCTCAGCTTCATTAAATAGCATTTTATCCTCACAGATAATAACATTGAAATGTCCTGCCATCTAATAATGTAGGCCTACTCTACATGTTATTAAAAAAAAATGCTTTGTTTATTAAAATAAAAAAAAACAAAAATGCTCTCTCTTAAATGTTTAATGTGAACCAGTACTAAACTCTTGAATTAATTGCTCTACAGTTTTATAGACGATTATATAAGATTTTAGTCCTTAGAACTCGGAGTTATCTACCCTTTGAGACGTCCTTAACAATGCACATCAAGAGAACTCCATTAGAAATATTTTTGAAAAAAAAAGAGGCGTTAGGAAAACTGGGGGGGGGGGGGAGGGCGATCAAAGTGGTTTCATCGATTACTTTTGATATATGATCTTGTAATCTAAGTCTTGCAAAGGTTTTACAGGCTAACGGTCTTTGCTACACAATCGAACAAAAAATAACGAGAGTTGAAGGGGAGGGGAAGGGGGGGGCCGAAAAAAATGAGGATTTTTTTTTTATCCCTGAGAAAATCTGGGAGCCACTTCATTCATAACATGTAAGTATGTTTGAGAAATCAGTGCTTGAAAGGGGGAGGTGGGCGGCCGGGCGCTATAAAGAATATTTTAAAATATTCTTAGAAGCAAAAAATAATAATAATACGGTGCATCACTTAAGAAATAGTCCATGATATTAAGTGAGTATAAAGAGCGTACTGGAAGAAAGATACATTCAGTGAAGGAACAACAATGCAGTGCAGAACCTAGGAATTAGGGGGCCCGGAGGGGCTTGACCTCTTTGGTGGTCCCTGCATTTTGACATTCGACACTGTGACATGAGATAATGTACTTACTATTTAATGTAAAAAAAATATTTTGGGGCCCCCATCAAGCTGGGGCCCGGGGGAACTTTCTTAGTTGAACTCCCACCCCCTACCCTAGGTACGCCTCTGCCACAATGTTTCAATAACAGGTACATGCATTGCTGTATTTTAAACAGTGAAACTATTGACTTATTCCCTAGCTATCCATCGCGTGCGGTACTGTGAGCCAGTGTCGATCCAAGGGATTTGGGAGCCCGGGGGGCTTAGCCTCTTTGGTGGCCCGGGGGCTTAGCCTCTATGGGGTCCCTGCATTTTGACATTCGACACCATGCCATGAGATAATATAATTAAATTTAATGAAATTTTTTTGGTGGCGCCCCTCAAACTGGGGCCTGGGAGAGCTTTCGAATTTGGACCACCCCTCCCCCCATCCTAGGTACACCTCTGCTGTGAGCAGAAGCAGGGCGATCTTACAAAATGCAAACTAGGCAATTGCGATATGTTACTTGTAAAGTAAAACAGAAGTAAGCTATGTACACAATGTTAGAACAAAATACTCCATATTACTGTATTATAAACGTATCAGTAACAACTATCAGGGTCTTTTCTTTTAATTATTGCTGTTAATAAACCGTTTAATAATAATTCACATTATTGCTGGTAATAAACCGTTTAATAATATTTCACATTATTGCTGGTAATAAACCATTTAATAATATTTCACATTATTGCTGGTAATAAACCATTTAATAATATTTCACATTATTGCTGGTAATAAACCATTTAATAATAATTCACATTATTGCTGGTTATAACCCATTTAATTATATTACACATTATTGCTGGTAATAAACCGTTTAATAATAATTCACATTATTGCTGTTAATAAACCGTTTTATAATATTTCACATTATTGCTGGTAATAAACCATTTAATAATATTTCATGTTATTGCTGGTAATAAAGCGTTTAATAATATTTCACATTATTGCTGGTAATAAACTGTTTAATACTATTTCACATTATTGCTGGTAATAAACCGTTTAATAATAATTCATCTTATTGTTGGTTATAACACGTTTAATTATATTACACATTATTGCTGGTAATAAAGCGTTTGATAATATATCACATTATTGCTGGTAATAAAACGTTTAATAATATTGCACATTATTGCTGGTAATAAACCGTTTAATAATAGTTCACATTATTGCTGGTAATAAAGCATTTAATAATATTTCAAATTATTCCTCGTAATAAACCGTTTAATAATATTTCACATTATTGCTGGTAATAACCCGTTTAATATTTCAAAATATTCCTGGTAATAAACCGTTTAGTAATATTTCACATTTTACAGATGAAACATTGGCTAGAGATAAATCAAATTTGAGTTATCAAAAATTGCGATAAAAATATAATTTTTGATGAAACTTTCAAATGTCTAAAATATTAAATTTTCTGCCATTTATCTAGGAAAGTTTATCATGCTACACAACTTTCATCAACAGATTTAGAATAAGTAGGTCAAATGGTTTTAGTACATTTGATAAATCTAATGTGTCACAAAATAGATTCATACTCCTGCTTAATTTAATCATCACTAATAAATATGTGAGATATTTTTTATCCTGACCGACTATATAAAGAAACTTTATAAAAATACTCTTGATATATAATGAAAGAAAAAATGTACTCCTGAAAAGTACCATTTAGTGATTTTATTTCATTTTTCTTGTTATTATCTGTGCATTTTCATTCATGAAACAACAAAAATCTAGAATACAATATAAAATTAAAAAAAAGGAATAAAATGTAAGGTCATAATTCATTCAAAGTAATAATTTCTGAACCGCCTTAATTCACTGGCTAATCTGGGCACTAGCCCACCAGTATTATGCCCCCTTCATGCTAATCAACAACACACATATCATTGTATTCAGTGGTAGATGTATGGACCACAGCACAGTTAAGAGGGCTATGGTGATAAGGAAAAAAATCATAACTTCAACAAAATAAAATTGACAAATGATTGCTATCAGCTCTTCAACAAAAACTTCTACATGAAATAAAAAGGGTGATGTATTGTTATTATTACATATCTATTTTTTGTAAACCTTTTTGATATCCCAAGATATAAAAATGTACAAAACCAATGAAGTAATTTGTCTCTCAATATGGAGAGGTTTATTTTAATGGATATTTGCAGTTGTAACAATGTATTTACTTTTTGATCTTAAAAAACCTTTGCCTGATTTGTTTATTCTACAAGTATGTCAAATGCTGTTGACCAAATAGTTTTGTGCATGTTTATATATATATATATATATATATATATATATATATATGGGCAAGTTGTATGCTTAAAATTGATCAGTTAAATATCATAATCCTTTAATGTAAACATATGTTGAATAAAAAAATATTCAGCTAACGTGGCAACTGCTCAGGCCATCACTTTTAAAAGATTATTATTAACAATAATTTAATTTATTTTTTTTAGAGGAGAGTGGCCCCAGTTGTCATCAGGTAGTGTCCCTGCTTCATTCAGATGGGCATGTTTTGTTTTTTTAGAATAAACATAAAAACTGGATTAATCAAGTGTGTAAAAACCAGGTACTGACGAGTTACTTTGTGTATAGCAAAAAGTAAAAAAAAAAACCAGAAATTAAAGCTTCTTTATGACCAAACATTGATTGTGAATATTTGTATGAAAGTTCTAAGTATCACAATGTATTAGGCATGATGTCGGAGATGTGCTGGCTCATAATAGCCCATGATGAACAGTGGTAAGCGAAGACGTTGTTGGGTCTATGGAGGTCCTAGGCAGAGGCTTGCCAAGATATTTTGTGATCTTAGTTAAAAGTATTTGGTGGAGCCCTCGTAGTACAGGAATTAATACTAGTGGGGGGGGGCATAGAACATCACTTAGTTTATCTATCTATAAAAATTGTTCTAGTGTTAAGCCTGGTAGTTACAATGGTCTTCAAAATAGCAGTATACCACTTCATTGTAAACAAGACATTAAACATAATTAATTAATTGCATTTATGTAGTGAACCATTAGAATTTAGCCAATTAATCACATTCTGTCCCGCTTTCATTGATTAGACTGTATCCATTTGTTAAACATTATTTACCTATTTATTTAATCCAATGTTTGTTCCCACCCATAAGGCCCATGACAAATGTCATCCATTGCATGGACTTAGGCCAGCACACCCCCCTGGACCAAACACTAGGTGTGAATGCTGTTATTAAAGTTCTTAGAGCCGCTATGTTTGATGTCTGACACCACAATAAGCCCAAAATAAAAAGAAATGTATTGTACAGGAAAAATACAAATTTTTTTTGCAAATAAAGAATAACAATTTTTTTTGTATAAATATATACAGACTTAAAAAAAAAATGTTGTGAAAAATGATTACAATCAGATTGTCTCCAAAATTTCAAATTAAGAAATAGATATGACCCCAGTTGTTGACAAAAATTATTTTATTCCATACAAAATAATTTGCGTGGAATGAGAAAATTAATATTGATCCAGAAAGGCTTTTGAAAAAAAAAAATTACTATAATGAGACAGGTAGCAGTGAGCATTTTTGAAAAAAATCAAATGACACCATTTAATTAACACTGTTATCATATCATTTGTATTGTATTTTATAATACACAAAAACTACCTACAATTCATTATTACATCTCAGAAATAACACTTATCAGTGTTCCATATAAACCTGAGAAAATAATTTTTTTATCTGGAAAGAACAAAAAAATAAGCCAGATTAGTCTTTGAAGCCCACTTCTTTTGAAATGATATCCTAGATTGAATGGATTGTTAGATTGGTTAAATTCAGAAGGTGGGTTGCACCTTATTTAAAGTTTGTCAGTCTCAAAAAACGTTTTGTGGCTTAAGGAAAATATTATCATCTTGACAATGTCCTTTAAAATACTTTTATAAATGATGTTGGATTAACACTATTTTATTATCATATACATCCATTATTTTAAAATGAGACTTGATATTCAAAACATTTACATGTAAATTGCCTTTTCTCTTAATCCTTTTAATTATTTTTTTATAGAATCATTAAAAACACTAGGATGAAAATTTCCAAACATGTGTCAGTCAAAAATTTAAAAAAAAAAAAGCAAGATAAATTTCTCACATTGTTTGTAGATTGTAAATACATGAGACCTGAAATTTTCATCGCAGCTGCCATCTTCAATCTAATATTCACATACATCTAAATTTAACATCAATCTCACAATAAAAGCTACCGGTACAAAAATAAAGAGACATATTTATTCAACTTATATGAGAAAATAATTACAATGTGAGGAGAATGGCATTCTCAAGACTTAGAAACCAGGGAGATGTCTATGACTAGTGGTGGCGAACCTATCGCACGTGTGCCACAGCATTGAAATATCAATTACATTAATTTTAATTGGAGTGTTAGCTCTTTGCTATAAATAAGTGGTTTTTCGGTTAAATTTTGGGCATGCATAAAAGGTTCCCCATCACTGTCGTAAACCATAATTGAATTGGCATGGAGACATACAGTTCACACAAATTCCTTAATTATTTAATCTAAACCAGAAACAGCCATCTACCTATGAAACAGGTGTACTCTATATCTGAAACAGGTATATTCTGCCTTTAATACAGGTGTATTCTATCTATCAAACATGTGCTTTTTACTTATTCTACATATCAAACAGGTATGTTCTACCTATTTTTCTTGGTTGGTATTAAAAAAATTACAAAATTATTCTTAGTATTTTTCTAATTACTTTTTTCATCTGTTTTGATGGAATGACTTATAGGGGATAAGTTTCTATTTCTTTCATTTTCAATAAAATCCTATCAAAGTTTTAATTATCTTTGTCAGTAGAATAAAATGACTGGAAAAAATCCAATGCATTACAAATAAGCTTAAAAAAAAAAATAAAAAAATTACTATTTGTATATTTAGCATTGAATCTAACTAAAATAAAATATGTAAACAGGCCTAAGTTTTGATTTTTTTTTTTTTTTGGTTTTTTGCAAAAGCTGAATTGTTAAACATCTTAAATACTAATTACATTTGATTTTAAGAGATATTGTCTCTAGATTTCTATTTTATTATTATTTTGAAAACATTTTTTTTTAAATCATTAAAATGTAATTGTCAAGCAATTTAAAGTTTTAATCCAAAACTTATAATAGAAGAAAATAAAAAAAAAATCAAAGAAAAATGTTAGAAATGTGAAATGAACAGAAAAATAATAGGAAGACAAAGGGTGGCATGAACTGAACAACTATCAGTGCTTCTACCAATAGAAACATTTCAATAAAAATTATTACCAATGACAATAAAAAAAAAGTTAAGAAAATATTCCCCAGGCAAAAAAAATATGAATTTGGGTTCAATCATTCTGAAATTGAAAAATAAATTAAGTCAAACAGTTAGAAAGGACTAAATCAAATGAAAGGTTTTTTATAACTTTCTGACGTGAATCATACCAATGGGAAAATACATTACTAGGTTATTTTTAAGCTACTTACATTTTAACTATTAATTTCTTTTGATATTATCTTTTTGTTATTTTTAGATTTTCTTTAACAAAATACTGTACAGGGTAATGACAGGTACTAAAGCTGGGTGGACTAGGGAGACTTTTCAGCCGATTTTAATGCTTGAAAAACTCCTGTGGTTCTTACTGGAGATTGATCCTGGGATTCACGTCGACAATCAAATCCTTTGCATCATTCGGCCATATGTCCACGCATCATTTAAGTTATTGGGATAATTCCCATTTTGAAAAATGCCTTGAACTTTTTTGTCATTTAAAAAGCAAAATATAATAAAATGAGTAACTATTTTTTTAACACATCATTAGTATCAATTGTTAACATGGTTTATCATAATCAAATATCACTCAACAAAACTTCAGCGGAAAGTCTATAAGCCTGCGCATGTAAGCAATACAGTACTCAATGATAAATTTTTAAGTTAATGTGAAAGCTTCACATTATGTGTGAATTGGTGGGGGAGGGGGGGGGGGGACTTGAATTCATCACACATAGGACGAGGAATATAACTGTGGTAGGGGGGAGTATTATGAAAAAAAGAATACAACAGAATGTGAATGGTTAATATTTCAATAATTAGATCAAAACTTTTTATGCAATTTTATCTGTATAAAACTTAATTTGCTTGGAAAAGAAAATGCACCCACCAGCTCATCAGTTGTTTCGAATAAGATGGCACCCACCAGCTCATCAGTTGTTTCGAATGTGCTCTAGGGTTCAAGAGGTGCCCCTGATTTTACCTACTCACAACTTCATTATCCTGCTGGTCAGTGGTTCTTGTGTGGGTCATGCGCTGATTTAAAGGCAGTTGCCTAAAATTTTAATGGTGCTTAATCGAGAATTAACATTTGCCCGTATTTCTTTTATCCTTTTTTATCTTTATAGGTGATCACGAAAACAGATCGGGTCTCTTAGCAGGTTGCGAAGTATAAAAGTTTGAGAACTACCGCTGTAGGTAATATCAACATATTTCTTCACACTACTACACACAAACATTAAAAAAAAAATATAATTTACAACTGTCAATTAAAAAAAAATATGCATCAATAAAATTTTACATCGATTCTATTTTAACCACAATAATTTTTTAACATCATACACATCAAAAAATAAATCAGAAAAGCAAATTGAAACACCATAAATGTATGTTTCATTAAACGGAAAGTTAAAAGAATATATAAAGGTGTAAACATTTGCAATATTTTGAATTAACATCATCTGCTTTTATTTACAAAAACTTTCTTTTAATAAATAAAAAAAACAGAAATTCTGCTAATCTACAAGAAAGTATCATTTGAGCACTACATAGGTACATTACTGAACAGGTAGGAGACTGACTCCCCATTGTGGGTACGTCTGATGGCCTCAGCCAACATGATTGAGATATCTTGACACTGAAATAAAAAGGGCAATTAAAACAAGCGGAAAAAAATATTAAGGTTTTTATACGATGCTAAATTATAAATATTTCATTTCTTACATGAAAGATTGAGAAATGTGTATCATTTGACTGATTAGAACAGATAAATTATAGTTGTAAAGTGACTACAGTTTTTATGTTTACTGTGGATGAGCAGCTTGGTGATTAACTGATCAGATCTATTTCAAACTTAATGAAACTTTTATTCATTGCAAAGCTTTTATGGGAAGCTATAACAACAAATTAAATTAGGAAAGAAAAATATACAAGCTAGGTAAGAAAATAAATATAAATTATAATTACCTGCAAAATATATACTAAGAGCTAACAAATTTAATAGGTATGTTTTATAAAGAAGCAACTAAAATAGCAAAAGAAAAAAGTTGATTCCAGAGAAAAACTTGATTTGAATAAACAACACAAAAAGATTGCAAGGGGATGTAATTCTTTTATTTATTTAACTTAAATCAATGACTGTAAATGCAGGTCCTGTGTACAAACAAATACTTTTTTTTTAAATCCACATAATAGATTAATAGCATTTTGATGTTATCATCTATAAAAAAAAATTTAATAGTTTTTAAAATAATTAATTTTGCTACAGAAAAAATTAGGCTGGCTTCAATGTACTTTTCTTAGGTTTTTATTTCAATTATAATAAATAAAAAGTTTAGAGTAAAATTAATCTTGTTAAATAATGGTTCAATATATATGTCTGCTGATTGGTTTTTATTCTTTAGATATATTAAAATGATCAACATTATAAAAAAAAACAGTTCAAAACAGTTCAAATTAAATGAATCTGTAAACAACAGACTCAAGACCTAAATAACATATTAGCAATTAGGTAATGAGCATGTTATATTGGTGTTCGGAAAAGTTGTGATGAAACGGAGGTTGAATACTTTCACACCAACACTGTAACATGTGCCTAGTCAAAATAACTGAGCACAAGAAATTACACAGCAGCGCATTTTTAAAAAAGGACAGATACATTGTTTAAATAATCCACTCCATACACTGACCACAAATAAAATAATACATGGGGAGAGACAAAGAACAAAAACAAATGAAAATTTCCTGTAAAAAAAAAGAAATATTCTACACAACCTTTCAAACAAAATTGCGTGGCCTGGATTAAAAAAAGTAAAGTAATTATTTTTAAAGTCAAGTCATGCTGAGAAGATGATGAAATTTTTTAATATCAATACCATTTGGGATTAATAAGAAATTTTTAAGCAAGGTAGATTTAGCATAGAATTGGACTCACCAATTTTTTTTTTGTTAAGATTTTAGTAAGTATTTAGGTATGATAGGTATATCAGCCAAATCGTGAAGTAAAACTGTACAAGAACTAAAAGAATGTACTCTAAGAGACTGTTATGAAAGCTCTTTTTAAGATACCTAAAAGCAGCATTTGTGTAAAAAAAAATGCAAAATTTGAGTTCAGTCAATTAGATTTCAATAACGCATACTTTCTCTTCAACACTTTATCATGGAAACTTTTAGAAAAAAAAAAGGGTTTGAACAATTTAAAAGTTGTTCACCAACTAAATATGTTAGTGACAAAAAAATGTCTGGATTTTTATCTTTCATTTAAAACCACAAAAGAAGGTAGAGAAACAGACGCAGAAATTTAATAATCATCATTGATACTTTAATCTACAATGTGGTCATAGTCAAGAAAAAGGACAAATGTGATATATGGAAGAGAAATTGGGACTGAGTTAATTATTAGTTAGATTCAGAGATAATTATGCACTTTCTCTTTGCAAATAAAACTTTTTAATTCTGAAAATTTAAAAAATGAAAGCTTTACAGAAAGAATTTGGGAATGTTCTTAACAGATTCTGAGCCTAAAGTCAACTCACAAATAATCAGTGTTCAACTTATTTACATGGGTGCCAGAAACTTTAGTGAAACTACATTCTTATATAACAAAATAATTATAAATTGTATAATATGCTGTCTATTTTTACAAAACCAAAAAGATTTTAAAAATTAAACCAGTTACCATTGTGAAAACCAACAAGAAATCAACAGACGTTTTTCAACTAACTATTTATTTTCACAGTGATTTAAACAAAACTTACAATTTTTAAAATGATCATAAATGTGTAGAGTGAAAAATAATTCACCATTTAATAACTTTAAAAAAAACTTGAGTTCAAAATTTACTTCGAGGTTTTAATATGACTACGATCAGCAGTAAAAAAAAAAAGTCATTAATTATTAATAAAAAATGATTTTAAAAAATGTAGAGCCCAGAAAAAAAATACATCAATATTGTCCCCCATTTAAGTATTATGTTACAGGGAAAAAATAATAATTATAAAATGAATGCGCAAACAATAAGAATAAAATGGATTGAAAACGCAACTTATGTCTTAGAGTAAAATCTAAACCTGGATAATGAGAATACTTTTCATACATGACATGAACTGAGCGTTAAATGCAACTTATCTCAGTTAAATGACCATTTCATTAAAAAACATTGGTCAGAACACAAATGGTATGTAATAAATTGTATTAACTTTTGCAGCTAAACATGGGGATAAAAAAATATAACATAAATTTTGTCTCACAACAAAATCAGCAAAAGATTAGTTAATTTAATAAATATACCATGAGCATGATTTAATTACTGCCACTGAGGTCATTCAACTACATTATTATATTTACAGAATTTCATTTCTCTGTCAACTGAGATTTATTTTGGTTATAATGTATTACTTAAACATTCTGTTTTGGTACAATAAACTAAAAATTTCTTTATGAAAAAAAAAATTACTTTTATCTTTAAGTGAATGGCTATTTTTAAACATAAATTTATTGAACTAAAATATTTTGAATTTTTAGATACTAGAAACTCTAATTTTTAGCTTGATTATCTTTTCAGAAAGTTTTCTATGTGAAATTTCTAACATTGAATTGTATGTCTGATGCTATAATCCATTAATTCTCAAAAAATTACAAGAAAACTAAGGTAAAGGTCAATCATGAAGTACGAAACAAGTTTATCAAATATATTAGCAAAGAAAAAAAATGAAATTCACTAAAGTGATAACTATAAAGACTTATAAAAGCTGGTTAAAATAACCAAAAGCTTAATACATGTATTAAAGAAATGTCTGACATTTATATATTTTTTTTTTATTCTTCTATGTTTGTAAACAGTTTTTTTCTTCTAAAGAGATCTTTTTGTATTAAATTATGCCAAGAATACAACATTATTGTCTTGATAATTTTGTGAGATGTAACAGATATCGTAAAATTCTTTTTGATATGTGCATTAAAGATATATACTCAGAAAGAATATTTATTATCACGGTTAGAAAAAAAAGCTAAAAAAAAATTGGGAGAAATCATTACTATACTACATGAACATGAAGTAGGATACATGAAATGAACAAAAATGTTTCTACATAATGGACATAATGATTTTGAGTTTTTAAAAATTTTAATGAAACAGTCATTGGTAAGAAAAAATGCAGCTATGGAAGCTTGTCTTGTACACACTGTATAGTTGAAAACCCTGATACAAAAATCCAGTAGCCAGAATCAGATTGGCACATTGCCAAATAAGTAGGATACAGATTCACCATTGTGTGTCCTCCTTACAGCCTCTGCCAGAATTATGGAAATGTCCATCAGCTGAAATGATAAGATCTCAAAACTGTTAGGAAAGTAACTGTAGGAACAAATATAACGATGACATATTGTGATTTTAGCGATTATTTAATTTTTTTCTAAATATTGTGGATGATTAAAAAGTTAATCATTTGTTTCAGAAAGCTTAAAAATGGAATTCAAAAGTTTTTTAAGGAAAAAAATTAGCAGCTTTTAACATTTTTTATAATGACATATTTCTTTTTCTTTTATTTTGACAGCAGCACATCTATATTAGTAAATATTGTTAGTGTGGTTAAAAGTTATGCAGCTATTTTCAGTTGACAATCAAATTATCAGCTTAAGGTAAAAAAAAAAATTATTTCCTAAAAGATTAACTATAATAACCAAATATTAGTTATCAGCCAACTGCTTAAAAAGGAGTAATTTAAGTATTTCAAATAATTTCTTTTGGTGAAGTTGAAAATCTAAAATTTATGTCTAGAAAGTGATACTTTCAAATTATGGATAAAAATTTTAACATAAGTAGCAATATAAAAAATTAATGTTAACATTATTATACATTTTAAAGCTTTAGGCTTGATTTAAATTAGCTCACTTAAAATGGCCAGAAGAGATGCATTTGTATTAGTTAGCACCCACACACACAAAAATAACAACTTGTGTACTGGGTGGAGAGTTTTGAAAAGAAGATTATCTTTATTACATATCCTCCATGATGACCATTGTTTTCAAGTAAATGAAAGTGCTATAACTTTAATAAAAGATAATAATTGTGAACACAATTCTTACATAGACATCACAATAAAAATATATATTATTTGTACTTTTTCTAAATATTTTTTTAAAATACAGTCAAGTCTCAATTTTATTAATTCAAATTTTTACCATTTGTGTTTCATTTATTTCTTTAACATTGTCCTAACCCTTGTGATTAAGCTTTGTTTACATTTCATGTTATTGCCTTATTTGGTATTGTTCCATCCCTTGCTACCACACACTGTTGGTCAGGGCGTATTTCCTTATATGGTATGTAAGTGCTTGCAGGGTCAAGCATGCATGATGCAATCACCCCACGCACGGAGTTTGGCTTGAATCGCCTACACATTGACCTCTGTGGTTTTGGCAGGAAAATGATGTAATATGCGGGGGTGATATATCCTATATATAGGGGAAGTTATAATGGTTGTGAGATAGACGGAGACACACACCCAAGAGAGAGACTAGAGACCCAGGAAGGGGATACTAGGTGTAACACGTGGACTAAGTGGACAGTGCGAACGGAATTAATAATAGTTAGATTCGTGTACTGGTTTATAAGTTATAGCAGCTACATGTGATTTATTGCCACATCTCTCATCGAATATTGATCTTAGTATTTATCGTGTGTGTTAAATTATAGAATTATACATGTGATTTATCTTCTCAAGTGTTTATATTGGATTATCATATTCTCATCTGTAAATATCACGCATTAAAAAGTTCAGTTAATTCTTTTACAATACAAGGAGTTGTGTCCTCTGATTTAATTAGAGCACAAGTGGGATACGACAAACATAAATATGATGGCTTTTAATTATGCTCAAATAACAGCAATCAGTGATGTTATGCTCAATTCTTATTCTATTTAGTCTGGTAATATTTTGGTCTCTCTACCAAACAAACTGTAGTCTATAAAGCTAAGCATACACTAGTCTGAAATTCTGATATCCTAGGGCCTCTCAAATTCCATCCCTGTTTTGCTGCAATGATATTCTAATGGAAACATGCACACTAGTTATGATTTGTACAGCAAACATATTGTTTCGCTGTTTGCAGAGTTTTTTCAGGGAACCAGATTTTCCAAAAGGGTAAACAGACCCAAACAGTCATGTAGATAAATTGATATGAATAGAAAATTGTTTTCAAATTTATGTATGATCTTTAAAAAACAATAGAGTAAGTGGATTTGACCGAGAAACATGAATGGCATTGAATTTTAGATGATAACTCTCTAACATATACATTTTCACAAAAAAAGAGAATAACTTATCCATGTCTTACTACGGTATCTAAATCCATCAAAGTTCTAATCTTACAGTGTAATCAATTTAGATTCCCAAAAAATACTATTTTATTAGTATTTAATATTTTGATCAATATATTATTATTATGTTAAGTTTGACAATTTTTAAATTATTATTATGTAGATAAAGATATAAAAAAAGTGTCCTTCTTCTAAAGTAATTTCTTTTCTTGCAGCAATTCTGTGAAATATATACACCACGTAATTTGAGACCTGACCATATATATAAATAAACTTGTTTATAACATAGCCTACATCTAAAAGATTATCAAATTACTTTGCCACCACTTACATGTGTAATGATAGATAACTATTATACATTTTAAGAGCTTTAAAGGTTACATGTTAAACAGAGGCAAGCTACTGAAATATCTAGAGAGATAGATAATGACTTTTAACAGCTGCTTTCTATCAGAATCCAACCTAGTTAGAATTAAAGTAGAACCTCGGGTTACAAACACCCCAAGTCATATGGACAATGAACAATAATTTTGAATTTTTTTGGACTCGGGCCACTAACAGTGCCTTGGGTTATAAACTAAGGCCAGAGAAAGAGCAAATTTATCTTTTTTTTAATGTTACCAATGGAGACAAATGATCTTGTACAGTACAAAAGAAGGTCACACAATTAAGCTTAAGATGATGAAGGAGTCAAATACTGTTTCAAAGTGCCAGGATTTAATAAATTTGTAGCATGTGAGCAGACATCAAATATTTCATTGTGAAAAATCATGCAAACAAAATTGTTGGTAACAGGGAAGTAAACCTGATGAATGATACTGTGATGGCCCACTTCAGAAAGATTCTGAAGTGAAGGATGCTACAAATTTCATTTCATATTTCCCAGTCTGCTACTACAAGAAACTCATGAAGAAAGGAAATGATTTATAAAAACAAAAAAAAAAAAGGGGGGGGGGGTAAGAAAGACAAAACCTTTTTTAAAAAAAATTAATTTTTTTTTCTCTCTTTAATCAATACATGAAGTGTATGTATTATTTTTGTTTTGTCTGGTAAACAACCCAATGTCAATAACAAAAAAGAATGATTCTTTCATATAAAAGCAGATTGTGATTATTTCATTGATATCAATGTTTGTGAGTGGACTGTTTCAGGTGACACACTGACTTCTTGAACAAATTGCAGAATATCATGAGTGTTCAGAAAAACAGGTTGACTTGTTACAAAGAAAAATTGTCATCAAGCAACAATTCAGTCTTAAAAAAAGGTTCCCACATAACATTTCTAACATAGAAAAACATAAAAACTCTCAGAATTACAATACAAACTACAATATGCTCAATGGGAGTCATCAACACATAAACTGAGTTACACCAGATATAAAAATACTTATATTCACTTCAAGAGCACCTCATATTTACAGAATAAATGCCTTGTCTTGCAAATTTATGTACCTTTTAAAGAAATGTAATACTTTAAAAATTATACCTAGTCTAGTTGATGCATTTTCCCATTATATCATTTTTGGTAGATATGATATAAAAAAAGAAGAATTATGAGATTCATCAAGTGATGATTAAATAACTAGTCAAGAATCCTGGGACAGCAGACAAAAATAGTAGCAAAATAGCTAAAGCATAATGAAGAAGTAAAAAGTTACATTAAAATAAATGTTTTTATTTCCATGAAACAAAAAATTTGTATCAACAACTAAATGTCATATGCCCTTGAATGCAGCCTTTTTGATAAACCAGGTAAGCTGTTCCTCTTGTTTAGTTCCCATCTCCTCTCCCATCTACATCATTTCATTTAATTATACAAAGGTTTTTGTTTTTTAAAAATGATGTGTTTATCAAAGATCATGCAAAACAAAAAAGTCAAACACATACATGTAATCGTTTTTAAGAGCACATTTTTATATCTTAATATATATATTAACTTTCATAAAATAATTCCAACAAAATCCAAATAATTGCACTATCAATTGTCTTTTTTTTTTTACTTCTGTAAAGAAAGGGAATTTTTTACAAAACTAAACATCTTAAAGTACTACATTGTAAATGGAATGCCTCCTTTGAACAGAATTTGATTTGAATTAACTTAGCCCACTTTTCTTTTTTTTATAAAGAATATAATGGTTATACTTTAAAAGCTCTTTGAACATCTGTATTCAATTTTGCATTTTATATATAAATATGGTATAATAAGATATTATGGAAATTGTGTAAAGACAGATACACCCTGCAATCTAGATATGTTTGTCAATATTAAGGTGTTTTCTAGTCAAGCTTTAATAGTTTACCTGTCATTAAGTGGAAAAAGTTAATAGCAACATGTCTGTCACATGTACTTCCTGATAATAGAAACTGATTAACTAGTGTTTTAAAAACTCACAAATAGCTGCTAGAAATTCACCATAAAAATTTTTTTTTATAAACTGAAGCAACAATTTCTTAATGAATCAAAAATCTTTCTTTAGGGAAATTTGAATTTAATAGATACATATATTTAGTATATATATTATAAAAGGTTCCCTTAAAGCAGAAGAGCCAACAGGGCAGATGAAGTGTGCCATTTATCTGTTTCTGTAACCACAGCATATAAACGGGTTGTGTGGTCAGCACAAAGCCCAGCTGGCTTTCCTCCTCTAGCTTAAGTCGGTACCCATTTAGAAGCTGGGTCGGACGTCAAGAGACTTTCACTAGGACCTGAAAAATTTACCTTGTTCTCACCCAGGACTTTCATGTCAAAAGTCGAGCATCTGCATTACTCAGCCATCAATCCGTATTTAATATGAGAAAACCCATTTTATCTATTACAATTACAACTTGTTTTGAAAGTCTGGTATTAATACAAAAAAAAAAATTATAAATTTGAGGTAAATATAACTTAAACTCTGAAATGATTCACTATTTCTAGTAATTTGACTTAAATTTTTTTCGAAAAGAATATCAATGTTAAATAATTAAGAGAATAGTAGTAGTGGCTGAAGTTTTAAACACAAAGTGCAAATAAAGCAAATTATGAACAGTCCGGAGCTAAAATTTGAGAACACTACTTTTTTTCTCAATTATCCTTTTATATTAGTATTGCTATTATTATCTAAATTGCAGTGGTCCTCCCATTATAATATGATGAAGCCCTCCTAAAACAATGATTTCCCTGTCAGAAGGCCATAAAGTTCACAGGCTTCCCTTTTCACCACAGGCCCTGCATCATTCCAACTTGGTTTTTTTTTGCAAAAAGAACCAAGCCTACTTTAATCACATTAATCACTTGCAGACTTTTATAAATAAACATTTACTAACAAAAACTCTGGAAAGAGACTTATATTAATGATAGGGAGGGTTCCCAAGTTATTAGTGACGCCACGTCAATAAACTACGTAAGAGAGATACTATGATAAAAGGAAATAATGGAGAAAAAAATGGTGTTCACAAATTTTTGCACTGTGCTGTTGGTAATAATAAAAAAAAAAACAACTCTTGTGTAATATAATCGTCTGGTTATCTAATATTTAAAACATACTTCCGGTTACATGTCAAATAATTATCCCACCTCCATTTATTGAAAAATATCTTGCTAAAATAAAAATACTGAGCCAACAACTATTAATAAATGTTCTACACGTATAAACTTAAGAGTAGATTTTACACCTACATTTCTGCATTTTTAAATCAAAACATACAAACAGAGAGCAAGATATTATCATTGAAGCATAACACTGGTCCTATTGTCCCAGCTATTATAACAGATTACTGAGATACAATTTTACGGCTACTTAGATACAATTTTACATTTTTTACAACATTAAGTAGTTTTTTCTTTTAAATACCTGTTCAGTACTAAAAAAAAAAAATACCAAATAGAAACAAAAACATTCTGAAAGGTGACTTTTATACATAAGTGCTTACTAACATAAGTAGTATAAATTATACTTCATGATTTACAAAAAAATTATTGTAGATATTTTGTTATTTAATAATATGTTAGTTGTTATGGATTTAGAAAACTCCAGATTAATAATATACAAATCTGTCTAATTAGTCCTGAAAAACACTTTTACATCAAATCTATTTGGCAAAGAAAAAACATATTTATCTATACTAAAAAAACACAAGTTTGGGGCAAAAACAACAATACCCACCTATATCAAAAAACCATCTGCCTTCCAGCATGCGCCAAGAAAACGTAAAGAACAGCAAGGCAAACAATCTTGCGCAAAGAAAAAAATCTAGTCCGCTGGAATAGCAGGCTTAATGAGGATGAGAGACTATTTCAATGACAATGATAATGAAGAAACCAAGCAGAAATATGTGTGAATTAGTCACAAATGCACTAAAACCAGCCCGTTTTTTTTATTTGTTTTTTTTTTAGTAAACTTTAGTTTTTTCATATGCATGACTATTTTAAATGGATCATGCAAAATTGTAAAATAAGCAGTGCAGACAATAAAAATGTTCATTACCTAAACCTTGTGTTGTTAACTTTTAATAATTAAATTTTTTTTAATATGACCTGGCAACTATAAAAATTTTCTTTAGTTTTTAATTTTTAAGACTGAACAGCATCTGAAGCATTGATAATAAACCAATACATGTACAAGTATTAAATGAAATCCCTATTAACCTCAAACTATTCAGTTAAAAATCTGTTTCACAGTTTATGCTGAACAACTTGTACCCACTTTAAATAATTTAAACAGAGGTTTATAAGCTATCTTGCAACGATAAAATGACTACAATTTAGTGCTAAAAATTGGGGAAAAAAAAACATTAGTTGGAACTAGTAGAAAGAATTCATTCGGTTCACAGCCATCACGACAAAAGGAGTTTCCTTTATAGCTCAATCAAAAACAATTAAAAACATTCCAAAGTTGGCAGTTATGTTCATAAATAAATAATTTTGTTCTACTGGTTTTGTTTTTGGGGCATTCAAGGTTTGTTTGTTTTTTATAGTATGTGAAAAGTAAATAATCATTTAATATTAAACCATAGAAGAAAAGGTAATACAATAAAATGTAACATTTTCTGACCTGTATTTTAGGGGCATCTTTCATGCGCTGATCCTGAGGTATAGTGTTTGTAACAACCACTGCTTCAAATAAGGAGTTATTAATGCGGGATATAGCTGGACCTGAGAAAATACCATGTGTGCAGACAGCATATACCTTTAAAGCTCCAGCTTCTAATAACCTGCAAGTTTAAAAGCCAGAAGGAAAAATTTTAAATCTCATAATGACTTTCTAATATTGATCTGATTTGTTTTATAGTCCAAATACAATTTTCCCAAACATGGGTAATTTAAAATACAATTTTTTTTCCTTTTTATTTATAACTACTAGCACAACTATTATTCCATATACATATATGGCGTAATAACTAATATATATTAATACACAAAATAAAGACATAACAGCGGCGTTTAAAAAAGTATGAAAACACAGAGATTAAAATTTAAAAATTAAACTTAAAAAAAAAAAATTTCTTTACAATCTTGCAACCTTAGTTGTTAAGAAAATAAATGGGTAAATTGTACAGAGTGTAATACTAGTACTTTATATGTAATATACATGTATTTTGTGTGTAATACATATACTAATTATTGTACCCTAAAGCAATAATTTGAAACATTCACAAAATACATGTAATTAGTATGAAATACAGACGATCTATGTGTACATCTTTATACTAAATTGAAACAAATATTCTTTTGATACATCTCAAAGATATAATACTGAAAAAAAACTAAGAATCAAATGTGATGCAATGTACTGCATTTAAAAAAAACAGCTCTCTTAAGGAACTTTCAATTTAATATTGAAAGTAACATGTTTATTTTTTTACTAAAGCCATTTTTTATTTGATTACTCTTGGAGTTTATCACTGAATTTTTATACATGTATATCATTCACTTACTTTTCAGCTGCATGACAAATTGTGCCACAAGTGTCAGCCATATCATCTACTAAAATTGCAATTTTGTCTTTCACGTCGCCGACAAGAACCATAGAGGCAACCTCATTTGCTTTCTTTCGTTCTTTGTGGATCAGGGCAAAATCTACATTTAATCTATCTGCAATAGCTGTTACCCTTAAAGCAAAAAAAGAATTAACATTTTTCATTATACGAGTCATCTAGTTTCATTCCTTCACATATATCTATAAATAGTCTAGCACTATTTAATAGTAAAAAGAAACTAATGTAAATTAGAGCAATTTAAAGAAAATTTAAAAGCTTTCAAATTTGAAAAAAAATGTATAATTATGTACTCATTTTGAAAAGGCATAGAGAGTGATTTGGAATGTAAATAAAATTTTAATTAAGAGAAGCAAGAATAGTTTGGGTTAACTATATTTACAGTAATGAGTAAATAACTTTAATAAAGTATCTTTAAAAAAATGTATTCACTATGAAAACAAATTGTAAGATTAAAGCAAAATCTAAGTATGTGATAAAGGCAAAATCTAAATACAGTGTACGTATGTATCCAACAAAACACCATCATTAAGACTGCATCTTCTTTTGACAGAACAAAAATTACTTATGACAAATTGCTAATATTTCTTATTGCCTAAGTTAATATACCTTTTTGCACCACCTGCATCTGGAGAAACTATAGTACAATTACGCCAGTCAGTGATGTTCTCTTTGATCCATTTCAAAACTGCAGGCTCAGCATACAAATTATCAACAGGAATATCAAAAAATCCCTGGAAAATAATAAAGAGTTTAAACAATTACATGTATCTTCAGTTAAATTCTGCTTAATAAAATGTCTAAAATAATAATTGTAAATCACAGACCATTACATGCAAACTATATGAAATTTTAAAAAACTGCTAACCAAAAAAATAAACATCATAAGTAAACATAATCACATCTAAGAACTTACCTGAATTTGAGAGGCATGCAAATCCATAGTAATTATATGGTCAGCTCCAGAAGAAGATAACATATTGGCTACCAATTTGGCAGAAATAGGTGCTCGACTCTAGATATAATTTTAAAAATGTTAGACTTTCCAATAAGAAATAAAAGGATTAAAACAGATTTATATTTAATTTGGCAGTCTTCTTAATGCCTAAGCTTCTACAAATTTTTATTAACATTGCTGAAAATGATTACTAAGTACAAACAGTTTAGTAAATTTAAACTATATAAATATTTTTATAATTAAAATGCATTCTGCTATCTGTATCGATTCTCTAATATATTTGCAATGTGGAAATTAGCAATGTGCAAAGAAGTTAGCAATGTGCAAAGAAGTTCACATTTGACTCTGGAAACATATCAGTTGAATCTTTGAAGACATCTGTTTAAAAATCATTATAAGGTTCTTAATTTTTAGAAATAATACTTGTCACTGAAGCTTAAAAAATGTGGGAATATATCAGTTTTTGGAATTTATAAAGCACTGCACAAAACATTGATTGTATTAAATACACAAATTAAATGTAAAACAATTAATATGCATCATTTGCTTATTTTAAACCTATATGAAGTGCTATTTATCAAAGATGGCCAAATTAGACTGTTAGAAGTGCTATTTATAGTATACTTGCTTAGGGGAATATAATTAAGAGGATTAACAGTGTGATTTCAAAATTTCAAAAAGAAAATATATAACCAACATGCATCATTAATAGTTGTTTCAAAAAGAGCTAATGCGTCTAGGATTTCTTCAATCATACCGACATCTAGAGATACACAGTAGACAAAAGGTTGAAAGTTGGTTAAAATAGAATTTAAAAATATTACATAAAACCTGTATTACAAAATATGGAGTCAATTTAATGAGTTAAAGTAAAAAAGGCCTGAATCATCTAAATAAATTATAGCAGTCTCATGTCTGAATTATATCTAAAGTAGAAATCAAGAATACAAAATAGCATCTAGCCGGCGCCTCGATTTGATACATGTTTTTTTTAAATCTACAGTTATTAATAGATTCTGCGGTTGTCAAACAAGAAACCCAAAGGCCAAAATGTGAAAGCGTTCCATTAAAATATTTTTTTTTTTATTTCTACAAGATATTTCATCTTTAAATTATAATAAAATCATGAAAAAATCAGATTTGTCCAAAACCAAAAAATGACCTAGCTTACTGATCAAATCTTGATAATATATCTCTATGCAGCTAGTAAAATGATAATTTAGAATTTAAATGGAAGTTAAGCTTAACAAAAAGCTGCAAATAGCTCTAACAGCCTAATTCGGCCATCATAGATACATACTTTGAGCTTGCAGTTTCAACCTATTATTTTAGAGTAATTTTTTTTTATCTGCAGCATTCAAATCATGAATATGTTAATGAAATTAGCAAATATGAACACTGGGACATAAAGATATTACAGAATACTGAATGTAGCCTCTGTGAATTTTTAAGTGGCATTATACTTTAAATACTATGTATGAAACTAAACATCTCAGTCGACCCAGAACTAAAAACTAAATGAAAAACATCAGCTTATCAGTGGGTAGAGCTGACATTTTCAACACTAAGCATTAACTAGCTATAGTGAAGTACATAGAATAGAATAACAGAAATGTGACAATAATGAGCCTAACTAAAATGTGATAACAGCTGCAGCAATAATAAAATAATGTATCTATGTCACACAGGTGGGGGCAAAACAAAAGAGTGCAGAAATGATGGTAGTAATTTAAATTTATTGAATGACTGCAGAACACAATCAATATACACTACAAAAGAGAATTGAGTGATGAAATATGCATATATTACATTAATAATTACATTAAATAATTAACCTGATTCTACCAAGCATTACACATTTATGTGTACATGAAATAAGAAAAGGCAATGCTAGTCAAACAATCCCATAAAATATCATGGCTTCTCTATGCTTCATCATTTCCATGACAACATTCAACCGAAATATTTACTTACCATTTAGAGCATAAATCACTTTACTAGTATAAAATTATTCTGCAGTATAGATTTCATGGATGTTTAATCAAATTTAATCATCTTATTCATTTTTTTAATGTGGGTCAGACAATCAAGTCTCATTTTATGTTCACAAAAGTGCCATATAAATATAATTAAATTCACATAAAAAATACTATATTTTCCTTTAAATCAATTTACTGAAAAGAGCATAATTTTAAAAAATGTGTTAAAATAAACACCTAACAGCTTAAAAAAAGCTTAAAGACAAAAAAAATAGCACTGCTCAGTATAATCTGTTGAAATTGCATGTACAACATTAATAGCTGTTGTCAAACAAAATGAATTTGTTTTCAAAAATTGGATACTTGAATTGATTTGAGAGCAAAAAATCATTTAATTAGAAATAGTGATCTACCTTTGAAAACATTTTTAAAAAGTAAGGACAAATTCAGTAAAAAAAATTAATGTTTTCATATAATAAAGTTTTTTTTAAAAAATGTTTAATGTTGTTTAGCTTGTAAATATCAAGACAAAAAATTCCATGAATTAAATGCAACATTACATTGTATAAAGTATTTAAATTAGGCAGAGCTGATACTAGTAGTTTGCTTTACAAGACAGACGTAGAGCATAAATGCTCCTCCAGTGCTTATTTTTACACGAGCTTATCTAAAAAAAAAAATTATTAAATGTTCGGCAAAAAAAGTTTTTGAAACACAAAACATAAATAGAGCCCTAACAATACTGTCAAAAACATTTTCTGAAAAAAAAATTCATTTTGAGACTATGTTGAACCATTATATTTAAGAAGAGAAAAAGGTTAAAGTACCTTATCTTTTTTATCCTGTCGTGCATATGGAAAGCATGGGATGACAGCTGTGACTCTGCTGGCTGACGCAATCTTGCAAGCATTTATCATGATGAGCAGTTCCATTAACATGTCATTTACTTCCTTACAGCCACTCTGTACAATAAACACATCTTCACCTCTCACAGATTCACCAATCTCGACACTAAGATAGATTTTTTTAAAAATAGAATAATATTTTCTAATAAAGACACTCCATTATTAATTACTTAATTCAGTGATACCCTGCTTAATGTACACAATAAACACTGTTGTGATGGTTTACTTGTCTCACAGAAAACACCTATCATTAGACAACAAACAAGCAAGTCCATACCACGTAATTTGAGACCTAACTATATATATACATATATTATGATATATATATATATATATATAAACTTATTTATAACATAGCCTACATCCAAAAATTTGTATCTATTTTACGATTCATAAAGTCTAAATCTGGGCAGTTGAAATTTCAAGCCAATTTAGTGTTATTTCTAAGCGCTAATAGTAGATTAACAAGGGTTCAAAATTTTAAGCTGTGGTCACAAAACAATTCGTAATTTTTAAAAATCTCTGGTAAAAAAGCATAATAATAAATAAGAATAAGTACAATTCATCATATTTATGAAAGTTTTTCACTGGGTAAGTGCTTTCGTAAAACTTTTTAACGTCACGGAACTCCACATTCATTATTAAATTTGTATCTTTTATTTATCCTGACCACTATACTGTCTAAATTTACAAACTTCATTCCTGAGGAATTTAGTGAAGTTATGTTTTATTTATCTTTCAGGTATTTATAATACCAGATATATTACATGAATATATCACATACCCTAATATATAATTATCTATACAGCTGAAACAATTAGCCTATTGTCAATGAACTGAGTCACTTATTCAAGTAGACCAGGGGTGGGCAAACTACAGCCCGCATGTGGCCCATCAGAGTGTATTATGCGGCCCATACCCATGATCATGGTGTGATCCTATGTTGATGGTAATTTACTTTGTTTTAGAGTTTTCACTTTTTCAAAATTTTATTACGACTATTTCTTTTTAATTTAGTGATATTAAATCGGTTTAATGGTTTCATATTTTTAGTGATTACTAGCCATTAATTGGGGAAGAATGTCATGTTTTTAATGACGAATGAAATGCTAAATACTGCTTCACCAGAGTTGAGATCAAAGCTGCCTGCTTGCTGTGACATGAGTGTGTGAGGGTCTTTAAGACACCACCAAACAAAACATTTGGATTTCAGGCACAATTTAACAAAAATGGAAATACCAGGAGTCGGAACATTAAAGATGTTACAACTGAAGCCAGTTTGGTGCTGTCCCATAAGATCGTAAAACAGAGCAAGCCTTTTCCCGACGGCAAGTTCATCAAAGAACACTTGTCAGATGCCGCAAGCATTTTGTTTATAGAACAGAAAACAAGGAGAACTGTGGAAAAGATATGTGACAATTTGATACATCAGCTTCGAGATGCAAGCAAAGACTTTTTGTGGTGCTCTCTTGCGTTGGATTAGCAACTGATTTAGTTTGTATTTTAAAGTGTAATGTGCATATAATACAGTGTGAATGTGAAATAAAATTGACAAATGCATGGTTATTATCATTTATTCATATTTTCAAACGTTTTAAATTGTAATTTTTATATATGCGGCCCGCCGATAACAATCAAGTTTTCAATGTGGCCCTCCAAAGAAAAAGTTGGCCCACCTCTGAAGTAGACAAATCAAGTAAGATAAACTAGAAAATTGAGTTGTTTTTTTTTTTCATTTTATTTAACAAAGCGTCTTAGCATGCCATGTCTTTGAAATTTATTTTATAATTTAAACAGACGAAACAATTAGAATTAAATGACAATTTTGATAGTTAATGCCAAGCTCACATGTGTCAATCATTTGACATGAGTGACAATCCTACCAGTCAATTACTGAGTTAGACTGTCAGTCTATTATCTTTTATTTTGTAAATGAGTTAGGAAATGTTTTCCTTATATCCTTATACATAAAGATAAAATTGATAGACATTATTGAAATAAATAAGTTTATACCTCATTAATTAATAACTCAATAATCACTGGAAACAAAAACTGAAACTAGAATCTATGGCCTGTGGGCTTTGCTAGTGAATGTAATTATATACAGTTAATATAGTAATGTTGACAGACGCACAACTTACCAACATTCACCGTTACTAAATTTTTTGGTAATAACTTTCCCTGGCTCCAAACCCAGTCGAGAACATATTTTTTGTGTTAAATCGGGATGTGAAGTCCCTGAAAATACTTTAATGTTGGGCATTCTTTTTTCAAAAACACTGTCTTGTGCTTTCAAATTAGCGCAATCTACATTACACATGTGTTGTTGCCCTTGTAGTAGTAATAGTGTGCCCGGAACTAGTACGACCTAGTTTACATTCATTGGAAATAATTGCGTCGATCGTAAAATATCTATGTCAGTCTGTGGGCATGCATCAAATAGTTATCCATATTTTAAGCCATTTTTATATTAACTGTTGCTGTACCCATTTATTCTCTTCTTCCATAATCTTGGTTATATTCATTGCGACTAAACACCAAAGTATTGATAACAGATTTTAGTACGTAACCTGCTTAATCAGCAAAAAAAATGTTCAAATCAGTTATTAACCCTCTCCTTTCCTCAAATCACTATGTGACTATTCTAATGTTAAAACCATGTATTTATGAAATATGCTTTTTATATTGTATGTTTGTCTTGACTAAGTCTAGTGTCCGATGTTTACTTTGAAAAGGTAAAGAAATTAAAGGTCGACTTAAATGTTTAGCTCCAGAACCAAATCACTGCCACAGCGAAGAATTGTTGGCCCCTGACAAACAATGGCAACTGTAGTGACCAGCTTTGAGATTAAACGGAGGAGGACACGAGAGATGCTCCTAGTACTTATCTTGAGGTACGAATTCCCTATGACCAGGGTCGGATTAAGCCATGTTGATGTCCTAGGCACAAACCCACTCGGGTGCTTCCCTTCCAGTATCGTAGCGAGCTTAACTCGCGCCCGGGACACAATATCTTTTTAGAGCCCCCCCCCATTCAAAAACCATATAATATGTAAAATATACCATTAGGCACCCCTTTGTGGGCAGCACCCGGGGCATGATGCCCCCTCACTACGCCTCTGCCCCGATCCTCAACTGACCGCTGGTATGTCCAGTATTATGCAAAATACTAACAAAGGAAAACCGTTTTTATGTTTATTACTCACTTAAATCCTGCAATAAGGTATTCCTGTATTAAAATTAATTAATTAATTTTGTAATAATAATAAACAAAAATTCTGTAACTTTTCAAAAGATAAGAAAGGCAAAGAGCACACTTTTGCATTTAAAAGTTCTTTTTTCTAGATTTACGTCTGGCAAAGTGTTTGAGTACTTCATCAAAGTTAATTTTGTGCAACAAGTCTGCCTCAATAATCAGAAGGGAATCAAGGCTTTCATGTTTCATTGTCATTCTACTAGGATTTCTTTGTAGGTTTCGCTGAGAAAAAGAACGGTGGTACCCTTATGCCTCTGAAATATGTTCGAGTTTAGATTTAGCATAGCAGAGCTTTAACTTTTTGTTTGGTTTGCTTGGAGGGCTTCATTTGCAAGCGTTTCAAGGACCCATACCCCATTATAGACCCTATATATGTAGATTATAATACCCATCATAGCACTACTCACTCCTCATAAGTTTCCCCCAACCCCACCATCATCACCACATTGACGCTCATGGTTTGCTGATTTATTTTAGCACTCATGTGAACTTATTAGTTTTAAAGCGTAAGTTTTAACGCATAGTAAGCTCATGTTAGCCTTTAAATCTAAGATTAGGACATTTGTCTCTTAAATTTTTAGTCTTTTTTTGCTGCTGTTTATATTTATATTGGTTCATCTTTTGCTAACATCTGCTTAAATTTTGCTTAATTCATCATATTTCTTAATACCTTAGCCTCAGAGCTTTTTTATGGCTCATGGGGGGGGCCTAAAATGAGATGTTTGGGGCTCCAACACAAAGATATCTGTTGATACCTCTTTAGCATGATATTTAATGGGGATATTTTTAATGGAGCCCTTTAGGAGTGAAGGCCCTAGTCTGCTGCCTAGTTTGTCTATAAGAACGCCTCTGCACTGTGTACACTACCACCAAGCCGTCTTAACAATAGTGCTGGTTTCCGGGCAAACCAAGGCATTGTATTATGGCCCTTACAACATCTTAAAGCAGAAATGGTATGTTAATGTTTTGGAAGCACATGAGTCCTTTACTCGTGATACGTCGCGTAAGACGGCCATGTACCAAACCAGATGTGGACCTACGGTATCAACGTTTTTATTATTTCATAAAGAGTGCAACATACATGGTCGACCTCGGGAGGTGCGGGCTCGATTGGAAGCAATATGGGGGCGTGGGTGCCTGTCTTACACCAAGAGCTGGTTCTACAATCTTGGGTGGGTCCGCGCTGCCGCAAGGCCCGATAGGGTAAAGGCATTCAAAGGCTGTGTCTGGTGACATAGACAGATCTCTCTCTCTCTCTCTCTCTCTCTCTCTCTCTCTCTCTCTCTCTCTCTCTCTCTCACTCTCCTCTCTCTCTCTCTCTGAACACTCTCAGTGATAACTGCGGGCTGTGACATAGTCTCTTAGATCCCGTGAGATCAAATTCGCTGTTCCTCAACATCTGGGAACTGCCTTAAAGGCCTATTGCTAGCAAGCTACCCGACTGGTCCACTCTGTGACCGGGCACTCAAGAAGGACATGATCTACGATTTCCTCAACTTATCTGCAGTGTCGGCAAAGGGAATCGACATTGGGCCTCAACTTCCCAAAGTACGCACCTATAGGATGATGCCGAGTGCGAAACTGGGCAATTAGTGCCTGCTCGATCCCCATGAGCCATCACCATGGGTCAGTTTTGGACGGTCGCTCCATCTAACTGCGGACATTTCTGCCCGTCACCCAATTGTCCCAACTCGAGAACCACTGAGTTCGCTCAAAGAGACTGATCTTGGCACACGTTGCCTCAAGTGAGCTCTTATCAGCTCCAACGGGTTGCTCTTGGGCATGTATCAACTTTGCAAGGAAGTCGGCCCGGTCATTCCCGGTCAGGTCCATATATCTGGGAATCAACTGAAGAGTCACTAAAACACAACGCCGGGACATAAGATTGTAATGATCATGGATATACATGGGCTAACCTCAGCCCAATGACATTCATCACAACTGGGGCCCAAAACACACCAATTTCTATGTCAAAGAAAAGTGTTTATGTTGAGCCGCCTTGTGCAAAATATAGGAAACTTTCACGATTGTCTGTCGTCTATCTATCTATCTTACTGTCTGTCTGTCTATCTATTACAATCAGTGTTTTTTTTAAATATACGTCATATAAATGGATTGGCTCATTTCTGGATCCCCAAACTCAATTTTTCACAACGATATTTTTTAGAAAATACTTTCAATTTAAAAACAATTCTTAAGTGTTTGAATGACAATTTCACTAAATTGTTATTGTCTCATGTGGGCTTGATAAAAAATTAAACACAAACTTTAAAAATAAATAAAAGAATCATTAATTGTATTATAAATAAAAAAATCCATATAAATATTTATATAAATGATATTGACTGAAATATTGTTGGTGCAAATATGGACTAACTAATATTAAAAATTAACAGTGCCTATAATTTGAAAGACAAACCTCAAAATATGCTACATTTCATTAATACATGGGAGACAGGCGCTCATTTTTTATTTAGTGAATACAGCTAAAATAACGCAATAAAGGACTACAAGAGAGAAAGATATATAATTCTCATTGAGGAAGTCTGTTAAAAATGAAATCAATGAACCAAAGCATAATAAATAATATCAGGTTATTGAGCTTTGGTTTATTATTTCTCTCAAGTTTTTTTGTTATATTTTTTTTAAAAAAAAAAGAAGCTCTTATAAAAATGCATTGAAAAGTAAAAAAAATAATTCGTTATACTATATAAATATTTATTACTAAAAATATAAGCGTGCGTGTACATCTAGATATAAAGATTTTTTAAATATTTATTTATAGCTACGTAATAACTAATGTAAAGACATATTTAGCTCAGCATCGCAAATGTGTTACACGATTTAAGGGGAAACCCACAAACCTGCATACTCATTGAAAGAGAAACGAATTAAAAGCTGATAAAAAAGAAAAAAAAGTAGGGATGTGACGAAGTTCGAATTCGAATCCGACGACATTCGAACTTCGACGTTTTTTTGAGCAAATTCGAATCCGACGGATTTAAAAAAAATTCCGTCGGATTCGAATTTGAAAAATTACCGTTTTCAGATCAAACACGGCCGTAGAAATCGTAACTAAAATTAAAAAACCTAGAGACTTTCGAAAACCCGAAATAAAGAAAAGTTTAATCTGCCATTAATTAATTTCAAGTACTGGGGCCTCATGTGAGTGTGACAATAAACAGTATGACAGTTAAACAACTGACACTGGAGTTATAGTAAACAGTAAGAAAGAACAAAAACAACAGAAATTTCCAGACAATGTTTTGTTTAGTAGTGTAAGGTTACATGTTTCAATTTGGTTGTGATGCCATGAAATGAGAGAGTCTCAGTTGCCTGCTGATTGTACTTGACTGATATGACTTCAACTTGTAGAATATTTTTGAATAGTTACAAGTGAGAACAGTATTACTGTACTTTTTATTTTTAATACATTCTTTTTTTTTGTGCATGAAAATTAGATAAGAAATACGACAGAAGTAGAATTTAGGAGAATTTTATTTTATGCAAAGCATCTTGTACTGATGATTCGTTAACAATGTGGCTACCTGTGCTTCGTAATACCTGTGCTGCTGTTCATGCAAAAAGAAATGATAAAAAACCTCGTTGTCGGAGGGGGGGGGGCACGGGACTGACACCTTGGTATACCCCCATTTAGCTAAGTGTTGACCAAATCCGAATCCGCATTCGAATCCGACGGATTTATATTTGCCAAATCCGAATCCGACGGATGCGGATTTTCATCAGCTCCGTCACATCCCTAAAAAAAAAGGTATAAAAAGTAAATACAAATTTTAAATCCTGGTTTTGGAGAAGAACTTTGCTGCTCAAAATGTCAGATAGCTTGATCCTATTCACAATCAACATAACACTTCAGCAGCTAAATTCCAAAACTATTTAGATTTTAATCTCTTATATTACAGAAATCGCTTTTTTTTTAAAACTGCAATTTACATTAGGAATAAATTTAAGTGTGACTTAATTTAACTTAGCACCGGCTAATTTCTAATGTACGGAAAAACTTGAATAAGAATCACCTAACTATATAATAGTAGAAAAAATACTAGAAAATTCAATGAATGCAATAATAATGTGTCACTTAATAATTTATTCATTATGAATAAAATACATATTAAAATAAATTCAGAAAACTCTAACTGTAACTGTTTTTATTTTCTCCTTTTACACAATTAAATTTTAACAAATATTTATCATTAGTCGCGGGTCTATAATAAGCCAAATTAAAGAACGGAAGTTCCAAGTGAGACTAAAACACTCTGTGAAGTGTAAACTCTAAAATTAGAAAAGGAAAGGGGCAGTAAATAAGTATTACAGTTAAACTTGGAATTTCTACAAAATACGCTAACTTGATACCTCAAATCAAAGTTATTGTTCATACTTTTGTGCTTTAGGCATGGCTAATATAGCCGAACAGCGAATTAAAAGGGAATTCAAAGAAGTCGTCAAGAGTGACGAGGTAGTTGGAAAAAAAGTTTAAGTAGGCCTAATAATAAAACATAAATACAAGTAAAGACATTTTTACATTGGGCTTTACAAATAAAGACATAAAAATAAAATCTTTGAGCGATCTTTATTAAAATGTATTAATTTATAATCCTGCTTAGAATTGTAAGGTATTATATTATAAATTTCCTAATAAATTTAATAGTCTAAATAGTAGTATATAGCCAGCTCTTTTTTCACATGCAACTAGGTACTTCTGAAAATATCAAATTGTAAAATCATGGACATCAATTTGATAATTAAAGAGCTCATTAAACCATTTTCAAAACTGTTAAGATTATTTCTATATCTCAGTTAGAAGCTAAACTATTGAAAAAGAATTTGACCAAATGAATAAATGGTCAAAATTTGTGACCGAAATTCAATTTTCACGCTTTAAAGCTGATAACTTTTAAACTGTTTTAGCTGAGATTTGAATATGATAAAGATTTTTATGTCTCTTATTTAATGAATAAAAGAAGGTATTTTAAAAGTATATCATAAATTGAGCCTAAGATCTAGCTGGGGTACTTAAAAATGTCACTTTTTTATTGCCACTGCATAAGCAAAATAGCGCATACTTTTGTAATAATGTCAAATAGGCTACTTATGTACTTCTTTGAAATAAAATATATTGTGATATACTTAATCACTTAAAAGACAGAAAGTCATTAAATAAAGATTTTGAAAATTAAATAAGCGAAAAATAAAGATGGCCTAGCACTTATAAATTGAAATATATTTTTTCAGATAGCTATTAAAAAAATATAACAATATGGTTTTCTATTTAGTTTTTATTATTTTTAAAGCACTTAATATTTACCTTGTTTACTAGAATAAAATTTTGATATAAATCTTTTATGTAATTCATGGAGATATCTTCTATGCATGTCTGGTGAGCACCTGACTAATTTAATAGAGTTAGCTGCTACTTACAACTTACTGCTCTCTTAGACTATAAACTTATTTCTAATAGAACAGGATCCTAAGAAATTAATTTAAGTTAATATATCTCTGGAGACATAAAATATATTTGTGAAGTTCGCTATTAAATATTTTTTGCACATAGTACAGACAGGTGTATTGAAAAAAAAAAATTAATCATATACATAAATTAATTTTTTCAACATATTAACCAATGTTTCTTCCACGATGTTATTTTTTTCTAAAGTCATTAATTTCAAATTATAACATAAAAAAAATGAGAAAGCGGTTGCTTTCCTCTTTGATGGCCATGTACATTTTTCTTGTTTCTTTTTCTTTTGAGAATTCCTCTAGTTTTTCTAGTTGCTATTTTGTCCTAAACCTTGTGATAAAAATAATAAAATGATTAGTAAGTGTCACCAAATTATCTATTTTATACCACCAGTTGCCAAATGCTGCCCTTTCATCAGCATTAGCTCTGCTCTCATTCAGTAAATGTTGTCTGTTGTTTGATTACTTTTTAAAAAAAAACTAAAATACAACTCGTCAAACTAATTTCTGGCCTACCCCGTCATTTTATTCATTTAATTTTTGAGGTATGAATATTTTTTTTTTATTCTGGGATCTTGTTTAAATATTTTTTATACAGCAGATATAGAAAAAAAATGGTACTTCTAGAAAAAAAATTGTTGACCCCTTAATTTGTAGAAGGATTAATGACCTGGCAATTAATACCAATGGCCTTTAAAATTCATCCTAATTTTTTATTTTAGACTAGATATGGAGCCCTGAAACTAGAACTGTATTAAAATCAGGAATATAGTTTATTTGATAGAACTAAAAGAATTTAGCAAAAAGGCTGTATACCTATAAACCTTGGTTTACGGGCGTGATACATCAAAGAATATTTTCCAATAAGAAAAAATGGGAACTCTAATTATTAGCTCCTGAACAACTAAAAATATTATTATGATGAATAATAATGAATATATTTTTAGATAGGTTTTATTATTTAATAGAAATTAATTGTTGTGTAGGACATCTTTCACTGTTTATACTCTGTCATCTAATTGCTCACCATAATCTTGTGACATTAACATGGAGTCATGGATTATATTTCATATTTCGTGACACTTTCTTTAATCTTATTTGTAAGGATTTGGCGGAAATGTGGCATGGCATTGTCACTAAACTGATTAATCCCTCTTACTTCTATGTCTTACTCGAAATTTGTTTCCCATAATCTACAACTCCCCCATATTTCAATTGAAGTGAAGGAATTCTCACACTTTTTCATTCTTGGGGGGGCTTAATGTCACAGTTACTACACAATGCATAAGTCCACAACATACTTTCATATAGATGTTGACTATACAATTGACTCACACTGAGTGAGGGTGAGCATGCGAGAAAAGATTTTTCAGCTCAGTAGTGATCACGTTAAGTTTCATAGTACAAAATACAAACAAGCCATACTGTGAAACTTTGCTCGCATGTCTATTTAAAATTTATTTAAAAAATGTAGCTCGTCTTTCAAAACATGGTCTTATGAGAAGGCAAATATATTTTAAAAAAATTGCTCATAAACCAAGGTATATATAAATGTTTCAATTTATGTTCAGACATTGGCCAGTGACATTGGCCGATGTTCACATTGGCTGGGTGTGACCGGCTCACGTCGAAGCAGCAATGTAAACAATATTGTATGAAAAAGATAACATCAATTACCAATTAGATGACTGTCGAAAATATTGAAGCAAAATAAATTCTTTTGTTGCTAAGAGATAAATTTATTATAAGCAGATTGTCTTTATTTAATATTTTTTATATTCATTCATTGGGATGGTTGTGCTATCAGTGTCGTTGGAAATTTTCATTGTAAGACATTGTCTGGTTAGCTGTACCATATATGTACTAGAACATCCCTGAGACCATAATATTTAGAACAGGGCCCACATGATTGGGGGTGGGGGGGAGGTGATATAGTTTGCAACTCGTAATGCCACAGCACAGAAAGTGGTCCCACACAACTGATAATTTCAGTGAATTTATTTCTGTTATAAAAACTACCAGTTCATGTTATTTATGAGACTATGAAAATTATGTAGATATTTTCTTTATTTCTGTCATATTTAGGTTGCTGCCTGCAATATTAAGGTTGAACTTGTTAATGACAACTTCACAGAGCTCCGTGGTGAGATTGCAGGGCCACCTGATACTGCATATGAAGGTGGAAAGTTTAAATTAGAAATTAAAATACCAGAAACCTATCCATTTAATCCACCACAGGTAAATTTAAAATGAATATTTTTGAAAAAAAACAACAACTCCTGTTTAGTTATTGCTATCTTCCTAATAAATATTAAAATAATTTTATTCAGTAAAAGTTGTGTCATTGATTTTTTTCTCTGTTACTTTTAGGTAAAATTTGTTACTAAAATTTGGCATCCTAATATTAGTTCTGTCACTGGAGCTATCTGTTTAGATATTCTTAAAGACCAATGGTAAGATTTAAAAAAATTAATTTGGAACTTAGTGAGTTGGTAAATAAGCTGATAAAAAAAAAACAACCATTTAATTTGTGCTGGACTGACCTGAAAAAATAAGGTTTATAAAATTTGGTGAAATTTTTAAAAATGCAATCACTATATTATCATTATAAAATTGTCTATTTCTATAAATGCATATCTACAACTGCCTTATATTTTAATATAGAGATGTACAAAAAGTAGTGTCTTGTCCTTTAACACTTGCATTACTATATCTGTCACAGGGCAGCAGCAATGACATTAAGAACAGTTCTTCTTTCATTACAAGCTCTCCTCGCTGCCGCTGAACCAGATGATCCGCAAGATGCTGTGGTCGCTCAGCAGTACAAGGAAAACAATGCCATTTTTCAACGCACTGCTAGACATTGGACAACTGCCTATGCTGGAGGTTGGTGTTATTTTATGCTAATGGCAGACTCTCTACTGTATGGAGGAGTACTGCCAAAGTGACACATACTTATTAAAGTCCCTGATGATATTTTGTAATGCTGGAGGTAGGTGGCTGGACTCACTGGTCTTTGAACCTATAATCCCGCAGCATTCAGATTGGGCTCATAACCAAAGTGCCATGAGTTATCCACACATTCTAACAAAGCTCCACATCATACTGTGCAGAAGCAACTCCAGCTAACAAAGATATTTTAATTATCCTTACAAAATTATTTGTATACAGAGGACAAGAAGTTACTTAGAAAGCATACAAACGACCAGCTCAAAATACTTTCAAAGGTCAAAATATTGTGATCTTTCTCATGCTTTGGACTGGGGAAAAAAATCCTTTTAGCAAAAAAAAACAACTAAACAACAAACCTATCATTTGTAAGATAATTCTACCATTTGGCTCTGAGCGTTAACCTCACCAGGTTTGGCAAGTGTTTTCTTTATATAGCTACACAGAAACAAGAAAAAGAAAGTAGATTAAGTATTCTTTAACATGAGTCAAAGTAGACTAATGTATGTTCACTTTTCAAAATATGGAACTTTGATTATCTCTTCTAAAACTCGGTGTCATTAATGTTTCTTGTTTATCAGAAATTTTTATAAACTATTAATATTCAATATTTAAAGCATGACCTGTCTTGAAAAAGTAAGTTGACTTGAGACCTTATGGGCATAAGTGGGTAGATGTAGAATTCAGTGGTCACACTATTATAAGGGATCATGTGGCCAGCACAACACACAGTCTCTTTTACTTAGCCAACTTATATGTCAGGTACACATGTTAGGTTGGGTGGATTCAAGGTCAAGAGTTGAGCGCTCTGCACCATTCCACCTGTCCCCTTAGCTTTTCTTGTGAAGCTTAGTAATCTTATTTAATCTGCAGATTTGTATATATTCGCTAATCTTAACTATGTATTTTATTTTCAGGTCCAAAAGCTGATAAAGAACTGGAAGACAAGGTTATTAAAATGAAAAACATGGGTTTTGATGAAGTAAGTATATGTTTTAGTTTTAATTTTAAATAAACTGGTCCACTGCCCCCTTGTTGCGCTGCTGCTGTTAATTGCATGGATTTTCAGATAAGCTTAACATGGCCTTCGGATAGATGTGTTTTTGATCTCTATCATTATATCATTTTTCTCACTTATGGTTGATCCGAGGTATTTAAAGTTTTCTACTCTTTCAAATGCTCTATCACTGATTTTGAATGATTTTTCTTTCCTTCTTTTTCATTTCTTTGTAATGGCATGTAGTGAGTCTTTGATTCGTTTACTGTTAAACCAGCTTTCTGAGCTGCTGTTTCTAATTCTATGTGTGCTTTTGCTATATCCTTGCTTTGCTTTCCTATCAATGTTATGTCATCAGCAAATGCAAGGTACTGGATGGGTTTTGTAGATATTGTTCCTGTTTTCATAGACTTTTTTTCACTTCTGAGGTAATGTGTTATTGTTCCTCGCTTATCCAACTGGACGTTTCTTATGACTTTTTCTAGGGTTAAGTTGAATAGTATGCACGAAAGGGTGTCTCCTTGTCTAAGTCCTTGGTTTACTTTAAATTCTCTTATTTAATGTCATACATACTAGTCTAATGAGCTTGTTGGGGATACATAACTCCTGCAATGTTTTGTAAAGATAATTTCTATGGATGCTGTCATATGCCATCTTGAAATCTATGTACAGCTGGTGTAGGTTTATATTATGTTCATAACATTTTTCTAGAGTGTTTCGAAGGGAAATGATGTGAACCGTGTTTGCTCTGCTAGGCCTGAAACCACATTGATAGTCACCTAATACTGTTTCACTGAAATTCCCTATTCTGCAGGCTATTATTTTTGTTAGTATTTTGTAAACGGTGTTGAGAAGTGAGATTCCTCTGTAGTTGTTGCAGTTAAGTTTCAAACCTTTCTTGTGGAGTGGAACTATTAAGGCTGTTTCCCATTCTGTTGGCATTATCTCTTCTTTCCATATTTTATTAACCATCCTGTGTATTTCTAGGTGTAGTGTGCGTCCACCATATTAGAGTAACCTCAGCATTTATGTTATCTTCTACTGGTGCTTTATTGTTTTTGGTCTTTTTAATAATATTGTTTATTTCTTCTATGGTTGGTTCTTCTATTTCTGCACCATTGTCCTCTGCAATGTTTGGTACATCTCTTTGGCTGTCAGTATTAATGTTCAGCATTTCTTCGAAATATTCCGCCCACCTTTCTAGAACCATTTCATTTTCTATAAGGAGGTCGCCTGATTTGCTAAGACACATGTGAGATCTTGCTTGAAAGCCATTGCTTTCCTCTTTGATGGCCATGTACATTTTTCTTGTTTCTTTTTCTTTTGAGAATTCCTCTAGTTTTTCTAGTATTCCTTTTTCTTATTCACGTTTTTTCTTTCTGCATATTTTAGTAGCCTTCCTTCTAGCCTCAGTGTATTCGTGAGTTGACTTTCTGGTTGCTTTTTGTAGCATTATCATCCTCAGTTTGTTTCGTTCTTCCACTTCTTTTTTGCATTCATCTCTTTTCTTCTTTTGCTTGTACCCTATGACACTTTCCGCTGTGTTTTTTATAGTTTGTTTAATCTTTTCCCAGTGGCTATTTAGATTTTCAGTATTATCTATTGTTAGTGTTTCTAGTTTGCTTTTAATTTCTTGTGCATACTTTTCTTTTGTTTGTGGCTCTTTTATTAGTTTTTCACAGTCAAATCGGTTTGTTATCTTTGCTTTTGTGTTGTGAAAAATACTTATTTTTTGTTTATACTTTATTTTGACTAACATGTGGTCTGTGTCGGCATCTGCTCCTCTGAAGCTTCTGACATCTTGAATATCTGAACCATGTCGCCTGTCTATTAGCACATGATCTATTTGATTTCTTGTCACCCCATCTGGTGACCTCCATGTTTCTTTGTGTATTCTTTTGTGTGGAAACTTAGTGCTACTAATGGTCATGCCTTTGCCAGATGCGAAATCAATTAGTCGTGTTCCATTATCATTGCTTTCTTTGTGTAGGCTGCAGCTTCCAATTGTCGGTCTGTATATTGTTTCTTTGCCAATCTTAGCGTTGAAGTCTCCTAACACTAATTTAATCTATGTCTAGGTGCTTCTTCATACATCCTTTCTAAGGCATCATAAAATTTCTCTTTGGTATTCCCTTCTGAATCTTCAGTGGGTGCATGGGCACATATTAGGGTCATATTGAACATTTTGCCACGTATCCTGAGGCTGCACAATCTTTCGTTGGCTGGTTTAAAGACAATTATTTGATTGAGGATGTTTTTCCTGAAGGCAAATCCTGTTCCTAGTGTATTTGTGGTGTTCCCACTATAAAAGATGGTATACTCTGTTGTTTTTAGTATGTCTGAATTTTTCCATCTGATTTCTCGGAGTGCTGCTATTTTTATTTTGTACTTTCTAAGCTGTTCAGTGAGGCGTGTTAGGGCTCCTGCTCTGTAGAGGCTTAATAGTTCCAAGTGCTAGCCAGTAATATGTCTGTGATTGTGGGAAGGTCGGTTTCCATTTAGATCAGACCGGTTTTTGAATAATTATTTGGCTGTCGTAACTTGCTTTTTTTTTACGTAACTGGATAGTTAGCCCTGTGCACAACCACTAGGGTGTTGCCCTTCACAGCCTTTGTTTAAGGTTATATCCCTTGCCTTTGTGGATCCTTCCTCTAACTACAAGGCAGTAGTTGCCTGCTTTGGTCCACCCCGAGAATTTTATTTTATCAGCACTCACCACATCTGGCGAACTTTCCCCTATCCGCCACCTGGGGAGGTGCCCGATAGGAGTTCGGCCTCTCCACAAGAGAAATAGCATTTTCAGTTTAACAAATTTTCAGTATAATTAATAAATAACAAGTTCCTGTCAGTTTTGTTATATTGAAATTTCACTGTACACAATTGTTGCCATCACTAAAACACTGGTGCTCAGGTAAAATAACAAAATAAATGAGTAAATTAGAGTTACGGCACAAGAAATTCAATGTAGTCTCTCATAATCTTTTAGAATTCTACTGAAATTAGGAGTGAGGTTGCTTGTTGAGATCCACATCACTGCCTACAAGTTTAGTGGACCTTTCTTGACATATTCTTCCCCTCTTTTGAGCATTACATCCTCCTTACCTCCTTTTCTAACTACTCAACATGTAATAATCCCATTTTGCTAGTGCTGAAATAATGCAATAAAAATATTGTTCTTTCCTTTCTCTCTTTACCCCCATCACCACTACTCCCCATTTAATAAATGACCACATGTACTCCACTCTCACCCAACATCTTATTTTTGGATTATTCACCCTTAATGATTTTTACTGTAAATATGTTTAAGTATCTAAATGTCAGTGTAGGCTAAGTATTTTTGTAGTTATGACAATTTTGACCTATTGCTTCTGCAGGCCTCAGACAACACTGGTCTAGACCAGTGCTTCTCAAACTTTTTGAAGTCACGGCCCCCTTGGAACGCCAATCAATATGTCGCGGGCCCCCATTTTTTTTTTTTGGTTTAGATTGCTTAAATTTATAATTTTAAACTTCTATATGCAAACTTTTACTAGTCCATACATGCTTTTTCTAATGTTAACAATGAAAGAGTGAAAGGATGCAACATCTAAAATAAGATAAACTAGATTTTATTTTAAACATATATTAATACTATTTACATACAATACATTAGATTAATTATATTTTATGTGTCACATTTTTCGAAATTCCACGCCCCCCTACGAACAGTCCACGGCCCCCTAGGGGGGCGGCCCACCACTTTGAGAAGCACTGGTCTAGGCAAGCTTCTGTCTAGTAAAAAAAATCATCTTTTTGATTTCAATAACTACACATTTTTTCCCTTTATGAATAAAAAGTTCTGTAAATACTCATCAATCAATTCAAATAACTGAAATGATAAAAATGTATATAGTAATAGGCAACTCCAAATTCAATCCTCAAAGAAAGCTGTTCATTTCATATTGTTTAAGTCTCTTTTTTGTATAAATCACATAAAATGTTCCGGGTTTCCAACAAACTCTTTAAAGACTTCTTTAAATACACTCAAATAATGAGAATGAAAGGAATTCTATAACAATGGTCAGATTGATATTTATTCATAATACACTCTATTTGTTTGTAAAAATGTCTTGTTAAGTGACAGAAGTCGCTGGAGATCTTTAGTTGGTGGCCCATACTCTGATAGGAGTGATGGCAATGATGATGAAGTACTTCGATGAAAAAAATTAAAATAGAATCATAATAGTATTTAGTAAGATAGAGATAGTGGCAAAGCATTCAGATGATTCCAAATTAAATAGTCTATGACAATTAGCAGCGAAGTTGTCTATTTTTTGTGGTCGAAAAAATTATTTGACCACAATCTTTATATTCTGCAGAAAAAATTATTTGACCACAATCTTTATATTCTGCATATAAAATTATTTGACCACAATCTTTATATTCTGCATTAAACATTATTTGGCCACAATCTTTATATTCTGCATTAAACATTATTTGACCACAATCTTTATATTCTGCATATAAAATTATTTGGCCACAATCTTTATATTCTACATATAAAATTATTTGGCCACAATCTTTATATTCTACATATAAAATTATTTGGCCACAATCTTTATATTCTGCATATAAAATTATTTGGCCACAATCTTTATATTCTGCATATAAAATTATTTGGCCACAATCTTTATATTCTGCATATAACATTATTTGACCACAATCTATATATTCTCCATATAAAAGCACAGAATAAACTGTCAAAGATTGATGCCTCAAATTTCCAACATAAATACTTAAATGTTAATATTAAAGTATTACATGTAATAATTAAACTTAAAATATATATAAAACATAAACAAAGGAATTTTAAATTCTAAAAAATTATAACTTTTGAACTATATAGGATTCAAATTTTTAGCAATCAAAAGCAGGAAAAATAGTTGATTTTAAAAATTTATTTGCTTAGTTAAAATATCGAACTTTTGCTGAAATGAAATCGTAACTTCTGGTGAAATATTTACTCAGCATCCGTTAAATGTTAAGGCTTCAAAAAAAAAAAAATTTGATGTTTTGTATTAATATGAATTGATTCCTTAAAATAAATTTTTATTCTTTATATATAGATGTATATTTTTTTCTTCCAAAGTTCAGTTGTTAGTGGTCTAATTACATTCTGTTAATCACACTGGATTCAAATATTGTACAATAACATTCACTATAGCAGATGTAGAGTATAATTAAATAACATGAAACAATGAACAATCCTCTACATGTATGTACAATTGTACATGTACGTACATTGTGAAATTGTTCAAGTTTGTGTCATGTGCCCTGTAAAATGCTTAAACCATTTCTAAATCTGCCTCTTGTGTTTTCATCTAGAAATTTTGTTCTCTAATATTTGTACCCTATTATATTTTGATACATGGACCAAGAAAGAAATAGTTCCTTTTTGCATGTTTGCTTTAAAGAAATGTTTCACTCTTTTAGATAATCAGTGAGGAAAAATCCTTTTCAATATAGGTCGGTTTGATGAGTTCTCAGAACTGTGGTTTTCAACCAGTGGTACACGTACCCAAGGGGTACAATAATGCAGGGGTATGTAGCGATACGTACACATACCCAAGGGGTACAGTAAAGGTTATTCAGGGGTATGTAGCGACACGTACACGTACCCAAGGGGTACAGTAAAGGTTATTCAGGGGTATGTGTAGCGACACATAGTTTGTTGTTTGAAAGAATGTCGCCAGTTTGCTGCGTGACTCATCAACAAAATATGTGCCCAAAAAATTCCATTAGACAGTTAACCACATTCTTTTATGAAAATGAGTACATTTATCTGTGAACTTAAGTGTGGGGGACATACTTCGCACTCGTTGGGGTTGAAAAAGGTTGAGAATCTCTTGTCATAAATGTTTTTATGTACCAAATATCTATCACCAGATGTCACCAGGTCCAAACATTTTTTGTATGTTTCTCAATGAGCAAGGTCATCCAATGGAGTGTTTATTGTTGGAGCTGGGAAATTACCATTGAATTGATCAGCAGCTGATACTTATTGATACAATAAAATGTGTGTTTTTATTTAAAGCTAACAATTCTTTGTGTTTACTTTCAGCACAAAGCTAGAGTAGCACTGTCCACCAAAGACTGGGACTTGACAAGAGCAGCAGAATATTTAATTAGCTAACCCTGGTAATAATAATATTTATCCAATGCTTTCAAAGTTTAAAAAAAAAAAATCGGAGAACTTTCTTCACTAGATATGTTTGTAATTTTTTTTTTATTTTAAATCTAACAATTGATTGCCATGTCCCTGTTGTGTTTAGAAATATTTTTTCACTATGTCTTTCTATCTTGTTGTCTGGTGTGATGTGCTGCAGATAGTGAACTTTTTTTAAAGCAACAATACATAGAGTGTGCAAGGCTTGTCATGTATATCCAACTGATGAAATACCCCGAGTGTGCAAGGCTTGTCATGTAATTTCAACTGATGAAATATTTTAAAATGGGTTGTCAGAAGTTGTCTGAATTTCTTTTAGCACATTATCATCTATCTATCGATATGGTCCTTCACATAAATGAACTGCATCTGTTTTTATGCTGTATGTTTATTCCTTTTTTTTTTTTAAAAAATAGTTTTGCTTGTTTGTTGTATTTTTTAAAAACAAAAATCATGAAAAAAATTACCAGAATAGTAGGGACTATGTGTCATAAAGGGGGACCATCTGATGAGGCATGTACATAATACGCAGATAATTTTTTGAGCCATTTTTTAAATTATATTAAGGTCATAAGGTCAGATCCTAATGTCTGTAGTGTCAGCCTGGATAAAACATTTTTTTGTTTGTTTTAAATAATGTTTTATCTTTGTAAACAAATTAATACAATAAAATAATTTGGTCCATTTTGCAAACAACAAATTGTTTGTTTTTTTTAATAAACTCATTTTTTTTTGTGCTGTATTTTTTGTCATGTCCAGCTTTGATACCTCATCGCAATGTATGTGTATCAGAGTACATGTACACTTATGGCTAATGTTTTATACTTATTTAAATTGAAATTAATTTTATGAATGATTATTATCAGAAATCCAGCCGCAGAAGGTACTATATAAAATGAATGGAATGATACCTCAACATTCAAATTTAATAACCTCCTGGTAGTCGTTTGAAATTTTAAATAGTACGAGTTTCAAGACAGTATTCTCCTATTTAATTAATTTAAATGGATTCATCCTGCCCCATAAGGTCCATTTTTCTTTTGGGCATTTTGTAATAATAAGGCCAAACAACTATTTTTTAAGACCAAATGTAGAATATATGAATTATCAGTGCACCCATTGTCACATAACCCGCAGTCAAGTCTCCGAATCAAAAAGAAAACATGTAAAAATAAATTAGCCACAAAAGCCGATTACTAGTCCCGACTAACAAAACGCTAGGTTTCTGGTACTGTAGGTCTAAGTATCTTGAAGATAAGTGATAGGCGTGCTTTTCATCCAATTTCCAAAACACCCCCTTCAAATTTCAGATTAGGCATAGTAAAGGGGTTGTGTTACATATGTGCCTACATCGCCCGGCCGCCTCTACTTCTCCAACTAAAGTCAGGCATCAGTTGGCTTGGTGGACTTAAAGGACTTTCACCTGGGATTCCCAGTACCCTACTATCTAGCGCTCTACACCGCTCGACCCCCACCCCCTCCTTTCCCATCGTAACTAAGCTGTTAAAATATTTAAAGAACAAAAAACATAGGATAGTGGGTGCTCTACAGAATAGCGAGGGATGGATTCAGAAATGTTTACAAATATATAAACATCAGTACAAACATTTAAGTTATTTCATGAAGAGTTTCTGTGTATTTACACGGGAGTGTGATGTTTATGGTTATAAACAAATAAAAACGATTGTTCTGTTTTGTAATATTTCTTTTTATTGACATCACCAGTTTAAACTATTTCGTTTAGTTTGCGTTGCCCGACAACTAAAAGGTGTCGCACACAGCGTACAATTTAGAGGCGGGGTGGGGGAGGGGCGGTGATGTGTTCTCGGGCCTACTCAAAATCAAACTAATAAAAAAAAGCCATTGGAGTTTGAATCTAAACATGATCGTATTCATACACTACATTTGTGGGACGGTCGTATTCATACACTACAATTGTGAGTTTTGGGGCGTTCGAAATCGGAAGTATCAATGTAAGCAACGTCAGAAAATTATCTTCTGTAATATTCATTCACTCCTTAGCTCATGAAATACCAAGGCAAAAAAAAAAACGATCAAGTTCAGCAACAAACTGTCCCCAGCATTCTATGTGATTAAAAACTTCCTTCTGTTTGAACATCGTCTATCGACTCAGTACTAGAATGACTTAAGTTGGGAATGAGACTGTCGCTCTTTGGACGAAATCTGTTCACATCTTCTACAAAATCTTGATATTCTGTAGGATCAAAGCTGAAACCGTTAGCTGACTCCGGTGTCCTTTTTGCATGTTTCTTACAATGTTTATTTCGCCAGAATGTTAACGGTTCACATGAATCGATATGTTCAGTCATAGAGTCATGATTTGTACCACGAGCTGTGTAAGTTTGTAACACACCATCTTCATATTTTGTTGTGTTTGTATGTAACACACCATCTGTATGTTTGAGTGTATCTGACGGGTAATTAGCAAAATATTCAGTCACAAGGGAATCATTTGTTAATAAGTTGTATGCATTACCGGCAACTTCACTGACTTGTTTTACGGTAGGAATGCAGTCTATTCTGTCTGTGACTATACCAAGCCTGTGTTTGCTGATGGCCTGGCTGATGCTGGTGTTGTCTGCGTGGATCTCTGGTGTGAGTTGAGTTATGACTCCGTTAGCTTCGATAATCTCATCGTCATTCTCATGAATGTCTTCGTCTTTAACTTCATTATTTTTATTTTGACGGAGTTCATTGCAATTCACAGAGTTAAAATTCAATTGGCTGTGGTCCACGGAAACAACACAAACTTTTGTATACGAATTTGTATCAAATTCTGAATAATCTCGCCCCATATCAAACATATCACACGTGGTATTTCCCTCTAAATCATTCACCATATTGCCAACTTCGGGGATACTCTTGTCCACTTCGAAATATTTCTGCTTAGTCTCATGGGTTGTGTCTGTAGCACTGTGGTCATTTCCGTTCATCTCCACCCTCAAGTTTTGAGTTTTTATAGGGATTTCGTTGTAATCGACGAGATCATTGTTGTTATGATTACTATGAACTCCGAGATTTAACAGTAGCAATCTTGACGGACTGTCATCTGTAACAAAAAAAAAATAATAATAAATTAAAACAAATCAACATTCACAGTTCCAGGGCCTCCGGCAAATGTCTTCGAGCTCCGAAGAAATCCTCAATTGTCAAGTCATTTATATAGAAGTATAAGGAAAACAACGGAGCTAAAACGGCTAAGGACCTGTGAGAACTTAGCATCGTCAGTTATAAAATATATAACAACTCTTCGTAGACTTTCTTTTTTTCCTTTTACCATAATCTAACCCACTGGTCCTCAAATTATTCTCAACGGTGTCAGAAGCTCCATGACAATGTCCAAGATTCAAATATTACAAAAAGTCTGCTTCTAGACACCATTATCTATTAAAAACATTAGGACTTTTACATATTGGCCTAAATTTATTTATAAGGGTCTTTATAAAGTTTAAAAGGTGGGTAGATGCCGGTTCTATTACAGTTAACATAACTAACTATCTTCTTTAGTTTCCAGTAACTCGAGGCACAATAATTATAATCTTTTCTTATCCTTCATAAAGATATACACTTTACTAAGTTTTGAAATAGATTATCTCTGTTTATATATACATATTCAATAGTATATATATATATATATATATATATATATATATATATATATATATATATATATATTAAAGCCATGTTTAAGCTTATTACGTTAATCTTTCCGGATGTTTGTCAGTCTGTCTGTTTTTTTTTTAATCTACGGAATGAATGTGTGTTGTTTGTGTGAGTTAGACTTACTACTGTGTATAATTATCTAACCTGTGCTACTGAGGACTTACTACTGTGTATAATTATCTAATCTGTGCTACTGAGGAATTACTACTGTGTATAATTATCTAATCTGTGCTACTGAGGACTTACTACTGTGTATAATTATCTAATCTGTGCTACTGGGTGAGATTAAATTGTGTAAAACAAAAATCCGCATGTGCTTAAAAATAAAATTATTTATTGAAAGAAAACAACACAAATAAGTTAAACAAAATAAATTGGGAACTAATCTAAAAATGAATTCATATTAAAAACATTTCATTAAGCTGCGGACCTATCTCTCCGGCAGAACCAAACACTGTAGCATCATTCCCGTGCAAATAAACCCCGAAATACTAAATTTGTGAAAATACCTCTCCGGGATGGATTACCCCTTCTCATCCCCTCTTGCTACGCCGCTGCACAAATAGTAACATTCTGAACGTTAGTTTACATTTCTCACCTGTGGTTAATATTCCCTTCGTTATGACTTGCTCCCCCTGAGTGCCACTAGCATGATGGAGTGGCCAGCGTCTGTCCAGGACTACAAATACAGGCAGGGCCAGAGCACACAATCCACTGTACAGTCGAAATGTCCAAGGTGCACTCAATGTCTCAAGGATCTGACCAGTCAGTAGAGCCCCTAAACCTCTACCTACAACATTGATTGATTTATGCGTTATATCGATCAGTTACTATCTATCAGTTTCAATTGTAAGTGGGGCCAGAGCCCTTCTATAGGGGCCCAGGGCAGAGACTAAGAGGCCCTAGGAAAAACCCGTGAGGGCCTAAAGGAATGTATACTGTAATGGTAGTGTGGACCATGTACTGTTGCCCAGTTTTCCTGTATATAAAGGACGGTTCTGACTGTGGCCGCTAAAATTCCCCATTTCTAAAATACACAATGAATTATTAATATATTACTCAACCCTTTATTTTATTTATTTTTGTGGATCCATTTACATAAACTGCCAATTCAAAACCAGAAAATGTAAACGTTTATAATGCTCGAGTTAAGATTGTAAAAAAAAAAAAACAATGACAACAAGCAAACACCATATCTTTGAGAACCATCCCCATAAACAAAATCCGGAAAAAAATGTTTTAAGGAAAAGTTGGCCATCTAAATAAGAAACGAGAAATAACATTCCAGGAAAAAAGGTGATAAACACCAGGGAAATCGTTTCTCGTAAAGCAATAACATATACACAGCGATTGTCCACAGAATATATATATATATATATATATATATATATATATATATATATATATATATACAAGGCCGTAGCCAGGATTTTATTTTGGGGGGGGGGGGGCTGTGCGGCTTGGGGAGGGGGGGTGCGGAGAGTTTTATATAAGAACAAATTGGAACACAATGATAAAGAAGTATATTTTATAATAAAATTTGATTTTTAGAATTAATTGAGGGGGGGGGGGGCTGCAGCCCCCCTAGCCACCCACCCCTAGCTACGGCCTTGTGTGTGTATATATATATATATATACTATTACATGTATTTCGTGCATTCTTCAAACTTAAGAAATTCTTTAGGAAATAAATAACAAAGAAGACATCTAATTACAGATTTTCTTTTTTTTTTCTTCTCAATTAACCAGAACGTTGAAACAAAGAGAAATACCACTTTATTTTATCTTTGTTTCTTAAAATACGTCAGTAGTGTAGATCAGTGCTCGGTAACCGCTGTGACGCGACACATGGACGATGTTTTACCTAACGGGAATTCAGGCACAAAGATGGCATAACAATAATAGGTCTAGACTTTGAAACAACAGTTTCCGTTAGCAAATTTCTACCTTATTTTACACTGGATGGGCGCAGAAAACGAAAATTTCTTTCACATAACTTCAAGGCACTTCAAGCCTATTATTGGCAACGATATTTGATCTTAAACAGCAACTTATCAATTTTTATTAAATCAAAACAAGATTAATATGTAGCCATTGGGTAAGTTAAACTTGCCTACATGACAGGTCATGAATCAACTATATATAGAAACAGAGAGGAGAAATTTAAACATTTAGTCACGTGTGACAAGTTAGACTTTCAAACAGTCAATTATGTTCAAGCTATATGTCTTAAGGCGGGCATCACTAGAAATAATTCTAAGAAGCAAAAGAAACTATTGAATAAAAATATTTTTTGTGGACTTTACACAAACACATATGAAGTTTTTACTAACGAAGACATGTATGGCTATTTCTGTTTGACTACATATGACTTATGACTGTTATTGGTTTTTTTAACATATGACGTATGACTTGTACTATTTTACTTTTACTTTTTTTTTTATTAAAGAAGACATATAACTAGTACTAAATAATTATGACTGTTTTACTATGTCTGTTTTACTATGAGTTTTACTATGACTGTTATACTATGACTGTTTTACTAAAACTGTTTTACTATGAGTTTTACTATAACTGTTTTACTATGACTGGTTTACTATGACTGTTTGACTATGAATGTTTTACTCAGGGCCCGATTAAGGATTTTGTAGGCCCTAGGCACTGTAGATTAATTTAATTAATTCATTATAACTAATTTAATATTATATAATTGTAAATTTAAAAAAAAAAATATTTTTCACTTTTGTAGGCCCTATTTTTGTTTGTCGGCCCTAAGCACGGTGCCTAAAGTGCCTAGGCCTTAATCGGGCCTTGGTTTTACTAGTAAACACAAAGTCATAGTTAGATCCATAACACCTTTGAAAGTAAGTCACAGAAACAATGTCACAAAAAAAAAACGACGTAATTCTGGAGATTCAAATGAAACTGAGTTTTGTATATTTCAATTACTTATGACTTATTTATAAAGCAACTATTTATAAAATCTGCTACAATTCAGCACATCCTGAAATCAAGTTTTTTTTTCTTATCATCATTACAGATAAATAAATAAATAAATAAATAGCGATCATGTTTATAAGACACAGATACAGGCATTCAGATGATGAACTCTAATGTACGACGAATGTTCTCAATAAAACACAAAAACCACTCAATGAATAAGTAACACCGCCCTCACCCCGAATTAATTTTATTTATTTTCAAATGCAATCTGAACTGATGAATGAAAATAGTTTAAAAAAAAAGACAGTTAATGACTATGTATTTAATAAAGACGGACAAACAGACAGGACCGGATTAAAACGACACAGGGTCTGATGCTGCAGCGCCTATAAATACCCTCCCCCCCCCCCCGGCCCTCTCCAACTGAGCAAAGCATATTTTAGGAATGCTCCAATGCTGCAATATCTATAAATAAAACATCTCCAAATCCAGTCCAGCAGTTAGATAAACGACATCTAAGCTATTGCCCCTGCGATAATAGCACATTGATTTAAAACATGTTTAAATGACTAGGATCCCAGTAAAACATGATTAAATTACCAAGATCCCAATATACTGCACCAGCGATGCCCTGGCATGTAGCCTGTGTTCCAGGAGGTGCGACTATGCTTGCCGTGGAGGACGCAGTTGCCCACAACATGGAATACGTCACCCCGTGCAAGATCTCCACGGGCAGTGCCAGCAACGGGGAAGTCAGCAGGGAAAATGCCAGGTATCGAAGCGCATAAGCCAGTGCGACCAGATACAAAGTTCTCACGTGACCTAGACGCTTCAAAACGAGGCCAGTGAACCTGAACAGAAAATAGGGTGCGATAGTGTAGCCAAAATATAGTTATGTTAATGCGTGTTTTTAAAAGCTTTTAATTAGTTTCACTTTCTGTGTGAGGCTTTGTGTCCTCAAATCTTGTAGCTTAATTTCCGACTTGATCTATTTTAGTGAGAGGGATAAAATTGTCACATGTGCAGATTCTACATGACAATAAAGTCTTGTTTTATGCGTGGATGTTAAAACCATAAAAATACATTATAGAAATCGCGGTAAGAGCAATTATTCTTCTCTAAAATAGGGGATAAGTTACAATATTTTCGAATTTTTGAAAACTTCTAGGAAACGTTAAAATAGTCAAAATTTAAAAAAGTAGATTACTGAATAAATTCCTTCGAAATTCGGCGCGGCATTTACGCATCACGTACCGTCAATAACGCTGCTGTGAGAGGCACACAACACCCTGTCATTATAAATTTGCGCCGAAAAAAAAACAATTATTAAAAAAAAATAATCACTAAAATTTCCATGACTGTTTTTTCATGACCTTCTAAAATAAAATTTAACAAATATTTAAAAAGAAAAAACAAAAAAAAAAATAAAAAAAAAAACAAAAAACAAACTTTCTTCTACCAATGACCGCATTACTTTAAATTGGCAAACAAAAAAACAAACTTTTTTCTACCAATGACCGCATTACTTTAAATTGGCAAACAAAAAACAAACTTTTTTCTACCAATGACCGCATTACTTTAAATTGGCAAACAAAAAACAAAATTTTTTCTACCAATTACCGCATTACTTTAAATTGGCAAACAAAAAACAAACTTTTTTCTACCAATGACCGCATTACTTTAAATTGGCAAACAAAAAAAAAGATTAAAAAAAAGATAAAAACATGCGCATATTATAGAATTGATAATTTCGAGGACGTGAATTACGTTGTGCACAGTTTAGGAAAGACCAAGTAGGAATGTTGTAATTCAAAGACAAATTGTGTATTCATGAAAGACTTGTATATTCATGAAGGACTAGTTTGAAGTTGTAGATTAAAGTATTATTGTGCTTAAAGATAAAGTGAACTTGTGTTATTGTTTTCTCAAAATGTAATTGTGTTTAACTGATCGATATTTATGACATACCCCCCCCCCCGGGGTCACCTGCACTGAAAATTCCACTCAGGTACAACATAAGACTTCAAACATGGGCTGGAAAATTGTAAAATTCATTACGCAGGGGATGGTGGAATGTTAAAATCAAGGGAGGAAAAAGTTACATTATATGTGACAATGATGATGGAATTCAAGAGTGGAGTTAGTGTGCATACGTGCCTACTTTGTGTGTGTTTCTAAAATGTGAGTGTGGATAATGAAACTAATTTTACTCTATCATGTAGACATCATACTAAACCAACATGAACATAAGATAAATTCACAAACCTGAGCACTAGAACGGAAGTCAGACAGTGAACTAGGACCACGAGACCCAGTGTCGTCTGGTTAGTGCCGAGATCAACCAGAAACCAAAAGAAGAAATTGTTTGCAGTGCCGCACAGCATTCCAAAAAATAAAAGTTTGGCCAGAAAAACTCGAGTCGTATTTTGGGATAAAATTCTGGACAGGTCTGCACAGAATCGTTCACTTTTAGGAAGTCTGTAAATTAATACACATATTTATAATTGAAGTGAATTACTATTCCTCCACGCTGTAAACATCATGTATTTCTTTTATTTTTTAAGTTTAGATCTATTACATCTAAACAGTCCGCGAGATACATGTGACCCTAAATGTTAATGAATGCGCCTAAAAAAGAAAATCACACAATCACAAATTTTAAATGATTGTGACAAAAATAACAATAAATGTTGCAGTAGATTAAATACTAAATGCTATTTTAATTCAAGTACAGAAATGTTATTTTCTTCTAGTGGCTAAGAAGTTTGAATACACTTTGTCTAAAATGAGCTAAAACACTCTAAAAAATATTACTATTAGAGATTTTCTTACTTTTTTGGTCCAAGTTTTAATCCACCTACAACAGATGCTAGTAACGATAATCCAATACAGACAAAAAATAAAGCAGTGAAGTTCTCTCCCTGTGTTGCAACAATATAAACTTTAATCAATTAATCGATTTATCAAAACATAAATAAATAAAAGATTGCAAGCATTAACACATCAGCACAAATATTAATATGCTCATAATTTGAATATTAAAACGGAAGTCGATAGTTTAAAATGGGGACGCTTTGGCAAACATTTTGAAAATCGGCCACAAAGGATTTTAAAATTTATCAGAAGGGCATGAACAAAAACAGAAGGATGGATTGTTTATATGAACTTATATCATTTAAATGAAAAAATCATTGATCTAGTATATTCTAGCGGAAAGAATATAGATATGGCCAAACCATAGTTTTTTCTAGCACATATTAGTATCTGATGAGCAGTAGTGAGAAAGAACCCGTAGCATGTTATATTCACACATGGCCCAGCGTACTGCCCCCCCCCCCCAAAGCATCAAACCGCCCCTGCTGTATGTACTATAAACATGACCCACTTGGCTGGCATCTAATCTAATCTATATAAATAATAGCGGTGTGGGTTTTGCGTCAAATCGAAAGTAAAGAATCAATACAACAGTATTCCAGTTTAAAATCGTCAAACGAAAACAATAGTTATAAAAATCATGAAAAATCGGATCTGTCCGAAGCCAAAAATAACATAGCCTACTGATCAAACCTAAGGGGATATACAGGGCCCTGGAGAGGAGTAAAATGTGCCGGTGCAAGATTTTTTTTGGGGCCCATATTTTCAATATAAAGTAAAAATTAGTTTTGGCAGCTCAGCTTTCACAGTTTATTAGTTTAGGACGTGTATGGAAACTTTAATAATCAAAATTATTACATATTATATTAAGTAAAATAAAAAAAAAATTGCACCCCCCCCCGTAGGGCCTGGGGATATAACTCTATGCCAAGGTTTTGCAGGGTACAGCTAGTCTAATAAAATAATAACGATTTTGGGATCTACGTAAAATTGAAAGTAAAGAATTAATACAACAGTATTACAGTTTAAAATACAAACATGAAAAAATCGGATCTGCCCGAAACCAAAAAATAACCTAAAATACCGATCAAGACTAAGGGGATATAACTCTATGCGAAGGTTTTGCAGGGTACAGCTAGTTTAAAAGTAAAAGTGTGCGAGCATTGAACGATTTCTACTTGTTGGCGAATATGTCAGTGATGGGGAACAACCCCTTTTACTTGAAACGTCGATCAAAGTTTAATTAAAGGGTCACTATGACGCAACATTTCTTACCTCCAGACTTACCTCCAGCCGGTCATTAGTGATAGTGATGGTCATCACGGCTGTGGCCGTACCAAGGGTCCCCCACAGTCTTTGTTGTCCCCATTTCAATGATCGTGGCCCCAGGATGGTATAGGTCACGGCGTCAGCCAAACTATTTTTAAAGTCACATATATTGAAAGGAAAATTATATAAATCGCCAATAGGAGTCTTTAGACATACATTCGAGTTTCATAGAAAAAAGAAATACGTTAACCATTAGAAGTTGCTGACTCAGTTGATACTTGAAGTATTCTTCAAACATCAACATTTATCAGTTCATATATGAAGCTTGGTTTCAACTCATGAAACAATCAGACCACTCAGTTCTCAATTCTGCTGCAATGCTCACAACCTCCCTCCTCGCCCTTTCTCCAACTGGACAACAAAGTATACAAACAGTGTCGTAAACAGCTTAAGTGGCACCCCATCCAAAACAAGTTTTTTTTAAAAACAAAATGATGAAAGGGCTGTTCTTGGTGTTGTCTAACAAAGTTCCGCAAAGTTATAGCATGTCACTTGAGTGAGTAAAAGTACTAGATATATACACAGATATTAGGGTGGCCAAAAATAACTTTTTGTCAAATTTTTTTGGAGCATTTTGTTTTTTGTGTTTCCTTTGACTTCAAAACAGCACAGAAAAAATTTCATGAATATATGGCTTTATTTAGTACTGC